>CAUYLG010069070.1:0-53131 GCA_963573385.1 Cacajao melanocephalus | reverse complement strand
TCCCAGCTACTCAGGAGGCTGAGGCAGGAGAACTGCTTGAACCCAGGAGGTGGAGGCTGCAGTGAGCCGAGATTGTGCCACTGCACTCCAGCCTGGTGCCTGGTGACAGAGTGAGACTCCATCTCAAAAAAAAAAAAAAATGCAAAAATAAGCTAGCACGGTGGCACATGCCTGTAGTCCCAGCTACTTGGGAGGCTGAGGCAGGAGGATCATTTGAGCCTGGGATATGGAGGTTGCAGTGAGCCAAGATTGTGCTACTGTATTCCAGCCTGGGCAACAGACTGAAAGCCTGTCTCAAAAAAAAAAAAAAAGAAGAGAATTTAATGAAGACCTAAATCAATGAAGAGATGTAATCTGTTCAAGGATTGAAAGATGAACTATTGTTGAGATGTTCTATGTCCTCCAATGTATAGATTCAACACAATCTTAAAATCCCTAAGAAATTGTCAGGCTGATTATTTTTGTAGAAATCCACAGGTTGATTATAAAGTGTACCTGGATGTGCAAAAGAACTAGAATGACCAAAACAATTTTGAAAAAGGAAAGCAGAGTTGGAGGACTTGCACTATCTGATTTCAAGTGTTACTATAAAGGTATAATTTTTTTTTATAGAGACAGAGTCTCGCTATGTGGTCTAGGATGGTCTCAAACTCCTGGCCTTAAGTGACTCCCACCTTGGCCTCCCAAAGATTACAGGCATGAGCACTACGCCTGGCCGGGTGCAATCATTAATACAGTACGCTTTGGGCCTGAGGACAAAGATCAGTGGAACACAATAAGGGTCCAGAAGTAGATTTGCACAAATATAGTACCTGGATTTTAACTAGAGTGCCAAGGTGATTCAATGGGGAAGAGACGGTCCTTTTAACAAATGGTGCTAGAACAATGGGATGTCTTTGGCTCACATCACACATGAAAATCAATGCAAAATACACCACAGACCTGCATGTGGAAGTGAAAACAATAGAACTTCTAAAACTAAACAGAGAAGAAAACCTTCGTAATGTTCAGGTAGCAAAGCTTCTTAGGCCACGAAAAGCACTAGCCATCAAAATGTGAAAGTTCTGTTCTTCAAAAGGACACATCAAGAAAATGAGTAGGCAAGTGACAGATTAGGAAAGAGTGTTTGCAATATTTATACCTGACAAAGACTTTTTTCTTCAGAATATATGCAAAAACTTTTGGCTGGTTACGGTGGCTCACACCTGTAATCCCAGCACTTTGGGAGGCTGAGGCGGGTGGATCACTTGAGGTCAGGAGTTCAAGACCAGCCTGAACAACATGCTGAAATCCATCTCTACTAAAAAATGAGCAGGGCTAGGCACGGTGGCTCACGCCTGTAATCCCAGCACTTTGGGAGGCTGAGGCAGGTGGATTACAAGATCAGGAGTTCAAGACCAGCCTGGCCAAGATGGTGAAACCCCGTTTCTACTAAAAATGCAAAAATTTGCCAGGCGTGGTGGCAGGAGCCTGAAATCCCAGCTACTTGGAAGGCTGTGGCGGAGAATTGCTTGACCGGGGAGGCAGAGGTTGCAGTGAGCTGAGATCGCACCACTGTGCTCCAGCCTGGGCAACAGAGCAAGACTCCATCTCAAAAAAAAAAAAAAAAAAATTAGCCAGGTGTGGTGGTGCACACTTGTAATCCCAGCTGCTCCAGAGGCTAAGGCACAAGAATCAGCTGAACCTGGGAGGCGGAGGTTGCAGTGACCCAAGATTGCACCCCTGCGCTGTAGCCTGGGAGACATAGCGAGACTCTGTCTCAAAACAGAACAAAACAAAAACACCCAAAAACCTCTTACAAATTAATAAAAGGTGGGAAACAACCACATAAAATCATGGACATCATTAGTTACCAGGGAAATGCAAATCAAAGCTACAATAAGATACCATTCCGTTCCTGCCAGAATGATTAAAATTTAAAAGACTGATGACAGCACGTGTGGTGAGGATGTGGAATAACTGACGACTGGAATGCTCACATAGTGCTGCAGGAAAGACGAGGGTTTCGGCTACTGTGAAACATTCTTGGCAGTTTCTTATAATGTTAAAGATATTGGCTGGGCGCAGTGGCTCATGTCGATAATCCCAGCACTTTGGGAGGCCAAGGTGGGTGGATCACTTGAGGTCAGGAGCTCAAGACCAGCCTGGCCAACATGGTGAAACCTCCAGCTCTACTAAAAATACAAAAATTAGCCAGGCATGGTGGCAGATGCCTGTAATCCCAGCTATTTGGGAGTCTGGGGCAGGAGAATTGCTTGAACCCGAGAGGTGGAGGTTGCAGTGAGGTGAGATGATGCCACTGCACTCCAGCTTGGGCTACAGAGAGACTCTGTCTCCACATAAATAAAATAAGTAAATAAAGTTAAATATATGCACCTACCCTATGATCCAGCAAATCCACTTTTAGATATTTACCCAGAAGTAATGAAACCTTAGGTGCACAAAAAGAACTGTTCAAGAACGCTCAGAGAAGCTTTATTCATAATAGCTCCAAACCAGAAACCACAAGAATGTCCATCAATAACAGAATGGGGGCCAGCCACGGTGGTTCACACCCACTTTGGGAGGCAGAGGCAGGCAAATCACTTGAGGCCAGGATTTTGAGACTGGCCTCGAGAAAAAGCAAGACCCCATCTCTACAAAAATTTAAAGAGATAGAGAAAATGAACAAGCTGTGGTCATGTGATGGGATGCCACACAGCACTCAGAACAAATGAGATTTACCATCATACTGTGTTTAAGAAAAACAAAAACAAAAACAAAATGAGATACACGTGACCACAACACTAATGAATCTTGCAAACGCTGTATTGACTGCAAAAGGCCAGACTCAAAAGAGCCTATACTGTAGCGTTCCATTTGTGCAAAGTTCCAGAGTAAGCAAGATCACGCGGTGGAGTAGAAATCAGAATGGTGCCTGTGAGGAACGGGCCTGTGGGCACCTTCCAGGCAATGGAGTGTTCCACAGCTTACTTGTATGTGGCAGTGGTCTGCACGTACAAAACTCATCAAACTGTGCTATTAAGATCTGTGCATCTGGGAGTCTCTCCAAACCTATTCTGGTTTGGGAGGCTGCCTGATAACATTTTTAAAAAATATAAAAGATCTGTGCCTTCCATCATAGTACAACAAAACTGAGGTTTTGTTTTTCATACCTGAGACTTAAGTCTTACCTCAATTAAAAAAAAAAAAAAAAGAATGGCGTGAGTCCCACCTCTACCAAAATTAGAAAGATTAGCTAGGCACGGTGGTGCACACTTGTAGTCCCAGCTACTCAGGAGGCTGAGGCAGGAGGATCACTTGAGCCCAGGAGTTTGGGGCTGCAGTAAGCTATGATTGTACCACTCTACTCAGCCTGGGCAACAGAGACCCTGTCTCTAAAAAAATTTTTTTTAATTAAAAAAAAAAAGAATGGAAGGAAACTCACAAAGAGAACACTGGTTTCTAACGGCTGAAATACAAACAGCCCCAGGGTCACCAGGCTTGGGTGCCCAGCCGCCTCCCTGCCCTGGCTAAGATGGAAGGGTCTCTGAGGTGTCCAAATGAGTCAGTAGGGTGGAGCTCACCAGCAGGGCAGGAAGGAGACTCCTTTCTGGAAATGACATTGGGGCCTCTGATGGCCACCAAAGAATTTAGTTCCTTTTTTTTTTTTAATTTGAGAGAAGGTCTCACTGTTGCACAGGCTGGAGTGCAGTGGCATGGTTATAGCTCACTGCAGCTCCAAACCTCCTGGACTCAAGCAATCCTTCTGCCTTAGTGTCCTGAGTAGCTGGGATCACAGGTGTGTGCCACCATGCCCAGCTAATTTTTAAATTTGTTTTAGAGATAGGGTCTCACTGTGTTGTCCAGTCTAGTCTTGACCTCCTGGGCTCAAGCAATCCTCCTACCTTGGCCTCCCAAAGTGCTTATTACAGGCATAAGCCACCACATGTGGCCTAAAATCATTAAAAAATATATACATTGAAGCCGGCTGTGGTAGCTCACACCTATAATCCCAGTACTTTGGGAGGTCAAAGTGGGAGGATTGCTTGAGCCCAGGGGTTTGAGACCAGCCTGGGCAACATAGGGAGACCCTGTCTCTACAGAAAAATAAGAAAGGGCCAATGTGGTGGCACACACCTGTGGTCCCGGCTGCTTGGGAGGCCGAGGGGATAGGATCACTTGAGTCCAGGAGTTGAGGCTGCAGTGAGCTGTGTTCATGCATCTGTATTCTAGGCTGGGTGATGGAGTGAGACGCTATCTCAATTAAAAAAAAAGAAAAAATATATACATCGAAATCAATGTCATATATCACATTATTAGAAAAAAGGGGGTAAACACATGATCATTTCAATTGATACAGAAAAAGCATTTGACAAAATTCAACACCTTTTCATGATAAAAATAATAAACAAGGAGCAGAAAGACACTTCCTCAATGTGATAACGCCCACACATGAAAAACCCACAGCCAACATCACACTCAGTGGTGAACAACTGAAAGCTTTTCCCTGAAGATCAGGAACAAGGCAAAGATGCCTGCTTTTGTCAATTCTATTCAAGATAGAACTGAAAGTCCTAGCCAGAGCAATTAGACAAGAAAATAAAAGGCATCTACATTGGATAGGAATTAAAATTGTCTTTTTTCACAGATGACATGATCTTATAGAGATTCTACAAAAACAGAATAATTAACAAATTCAGCAAAGTTGTCAAATACAAAATCAACACACAGAAATCAGTTGCATTTCTATATAGTACTAACAGTGAACACTTTGTGAAGGAAATTAACAGTTTCATTTAAATAGCATCAAAAAGAATAAAATACATAGGAATTAACCAAGGAGGTGAAAGACTTGTACGTGAAAAACTACTAAACATTGTTGAAAGAAATTAAAGAAGACATGATTAGATGGAAAGACAGCCTGTGTTGGAAAATTAATATTGTTAAGATGTCAGTACTCCCCAAAGTGATCATCAGAGACAATGCAATCCTATTAAAATCCCAGCAGTGTTTTTTTTTCAGAAATATAAAAACCTATCATAGGCCGGGTACAGTGGTTCATGCCTGTAATCCCAATATTTGGAGTTCAAGACCAGCCTGGGCAATATAACAAGACCCTAGCTTTACCAAAAAAAAAAAAAAAAAAAAGGCGGGGTTTGGTGGCACATGTCTATAGTCATAGGTACTTTACAGGCTGAGGCAGGAGGATCCGTTGGGCCCAAGAATTTGAGGCAGCAGTGAGCTATGATCAGGCTACTAAACACGAGGCTGGGTGACAGGGGAGACTCTGTCTCTAGTTTAAAAAAAAAAAAAAGAAAAACCCAAACTAAAATTCATATGGAATCTCTAGGAACTCCTAATAGCCCAAACAATCTTGAAAAAGAACAAACTTAGAGGCTTCCCACTTCCTGATGTCAAAGTTTACAACAAACCCACAGTAATCAAGATGGTGTGGTTTGAACACTGTACTTTCCTGAAAGAAAGACAGACATACAGACCAATGGAACAGACTAGAGAACCTGGAAGTAAACTCTTGCATATATGGTCAAATGATTTTCAACAAGGGTACCAAGGTAGGCAAAGGATAGTCTTTTCAACAAATCATGCTGGGACATCTGGATATTCACATGCAAAAGAATCAAGTTGGATTCTTACCTAACACCATATATAAAAAATGACTCAAAATGGATTAAAGTCCAAAATGTAAAGACCTAAAACTATAAAACTCAGAAGAAAACATACAGTAAAACTTCATAGCATTGGATTTAGCAATGATTTAGATATAACACCACCATCACCACCACCAGCATATAGACAGATTGGACTTGGAAATTAATGAAATTAATTTAATTTAGTGAAATTAAGTTAATGACATTTTAATTTAATGGAAATGAGAAACTTCTGTGTATCAAAAGACACTATCAACAGAGTGAAAAGGCAGCCTACGGAGAAATACTTGCAAATCATATATCTGATAAAAGATTAACATCCAGAATATCTAGAAAATTCTTACAACTCAACAAAAACAAAAATCCAATGAAAAACGGGCACAGGACTTGAACAGCCATTTCTCCAGTGCAGATATATACAAATGGTCAATAACAGGAAAAGATGCTCAATCTCACTAGAAGTTAGAGAAATGCAAATTAAAGTCACAATGGAACATTATTTCATACCGTTGGGATGGCCACTAGAAACAAAACAGAACGAAACAGAAGGTAACCAAATGTTGGTGAGGATGTGGAGAAGCTGGAACTCCTGTGCACTGCTGGTGGGAATGTAAAACGTTTGGCAATCTCTCGAAAAGTTAAACAAAATATTAGCATATGATTCAGCAATTTCACTCTTACCTACTGAAAGCAGGGACTCAAACATATACTCGTACACTAACGTTCGTAGCAGCATTATTCACAACAGCCAAAATACGAAGACAATCCATGTCCATCAATAAATGAATAAACAAAAAGTGGCCAGTGTGTACGATGGAATATTATACAGCCTTAAAAAGGAAGTTCTGACACATGCTACAATGTGGATGAACCTTGAACACACGTTGAGTGAAATAATCCAGTCACAAAATGATAAATACTGTATAATTCTACTTATATGAGGTACCTAGAGTAATTAAATTCACAGAGACAGAATATGGAATGATGGTTGCCACGGGCTGCGGGTGGGACGGGAAGAGGAGTTAATGGGTACAGTTTCCGGAGTGATGCAAAAAGTTCTAGAGATAAATAGTGGTGATGGACATACAAGAATATGAATGTACTTAATGCTCATGAATTGTATGCCTAAAAATTGCTAAAATGGCAAATGTTACTATATTTTACCACAATAAAAAAAATAGTCATATGTCACTGAACAACAGGGATACATTCCGAGAAATGTTATGGAGAGATCATTATAAAGTACACACGTGGGCTGGATGGTAAGGCCTATTGCTCCTGGGCTACAAAGTTGCACAGTGACTCTACTGAACAATGTAGGCAATTATGACACAGTGGTATTAGCGCACCTAATCATAGGAAAGGTATAGTAAAAGTACAGAGCAAAAAATAAAAAATGGGACTGGTTAGGGCACTTGCCATGAACAGAGGCTGCAGGACTGGAAGTTGCTGTGGGTGTGAGTGGTAAGTGAATGTGAGGCCTGGGACATTATTGTACACTACTTTAGACTTTGTAAAACTGTATACTTAGGCTGTATCACATTTATATTAAACATTTTTCCTCTTTTTTTTTTTTGAGACAGTCTCACTCTGTCGCCCAGGCTGGAGTGCAGTGGCACAATCTCAGCTCACGTAACCTCTGCCTCCCGGATTCAAGGGATTCTCCTGCCTTAGCGTCCTGAGTAGCTGGGATTACAGGCGAGTGCCACCATGCCCAGCTAATTTTTTATATTTTTGGTAGAGATGGGGTTTCACCATGTTGGCCAGGCTGGTCTCAAACTCCTGACCTCAAATGATCTGCTCGCCTTTGCCTCCCAAAGTGCTGGGATTACAGGTGTGAGCCACCGCCGCACCTGGCCTAAAATTTTTCTTTCTTCAATAATAAAGTAACCACAGCTTGATCAGTTACACATATGGTGTGATGATCAGTTATACATGTTAACCAAAACGTTGTTATGCAGCACATGACTGGTATACACAGGAGAGGTCCTGAAAGAAAAAAAAAACCAATTTGGACCAAAAAAGGCCTTTTCTGGTTCAGTTGGATTAATCTCTTGCATAGGTCCACTCTCCACTCTGCTGATGGGCGCTGAGCTGTAGGCCAAGCTGCCTAGAGGCTGAGGTAAGCTGAATTTGTGGGAACCCCCCTTTCCCTTGAGGAAGTTTAAATTATCAGGTCAATTAGGAAAGATACAACCGAAAAAATCCCAAGTTTCATTCCCACTTCAAGAAGGCGTTTCCTGGCTGGGTGCCACTTTTATTATTTTTGGCTCAGGCTGCTGAAAGCCCCACAGACCCAGGCAAGGTACAATGTGATCTTTGATTCGCGTTTCAGGGATCAAAGTGAGTGAGTTTGGGTGTAAATGCAGATAACGTTTCAGAGAGCTTTCATGAAAGGAGTCACTAGACCAGGGCAGAAAGGGAGCTGGTGTGTTACGTGTGTTCCCCTTCAGAAGCGTCACTTTCCGGTGAATCCAGCTGGCTGCCCGTGGCCCCGAGACTCCTGGCCTGCATCCAGGTCCTTGGCCCACAGGCATCAGGTCCTGGGCTGGGGCGCCTGCACCCTCTCCCACCTCTTCTCCAGGCACCGTGAAGCCGAGGAGCGATGGTGTGGGGCGGCCCGTGCAAGCGAGGAGAGCATCACTCCATCCTCGAGGGTCTGCTCCCGGGCTGGGCACGGCCCCGGGGGGAGGCCTTGGCAGCCTGCCCTCGCTGTCCTCTCAGGGTCCAGCCTCGGCCTGGGTCGGGAAGCACAGCTACCCCCACAGCAAGGAGGCCCAGAGGCCCTGCCTGCAGCCCCTAGGCATGGAGGTGGAGGGTCCTCTTGGCCTGCCCGCCCCCTGCCTCCCGCGCCTGGGCTGCAGGTACGTCCAACCGGGCCCTTATGAGGGTTCCAGCACCGGCACTGGGTGGCGAGAGGCACTCCGCGGGCATGCCGTTCCAGGGCGCAGACGAGGCCCCGCAGTCCCGCTACGCCCGCACCCGCCATGACACCTGCAGCCCCCCAGGCTTAGCTCGGCCCCCAGCAGCCCCCAGTGTCCGCTGACGTCAGGGCAGTAACCGCGGGCTGAG
Source organism: Cacajao melanocephalus (assembly GCA_963573385.1). NCBI lineage: Eukaryota > Metazoa > Chordata > Mammalia > Primates > Pitheciidae > Cacajao > Cacajao melanocephalus. The sequence continues at coordinate 44,408 of CAUYLG010069070.1, read as the reverse complement.
GCAGCATCGGCCCCTCGGTCTACGCCACAGCCGGGTGCAGATTTCCCGGATCTGAGGGACCGCCGGGCACCGCCCGTTGGGAATCATGGGTGCAGCTTTCGCCCGACCGCCTCGCGCCTGCACGCGCGGCCCCATCTGCTCTGATGGCGCTCGGCGTGGGAATGGGCGCGCGCTCCCATCACTCACCGCGCGGCGCTACCGCGACAGCAAGGGCCGGGAGCGCCCGCGGGGCAGCGGCCATACGGCGCACGGCGCAGGCGCGGCGGGCGGAGCGCGCGCGCACGGCCCGGCTGGGAGGCGCGCGTGGGGCGTGTCGGGAGCCTGCGCGGGTTCGTACACGGCGGCCGCGCGCACGCTGGAGGCGTGGCTGCGCGACGCAGTCGGGCCTTGGACTCTGTGCGGCGCTGCTCCGAGCTTGCGTCGCCGACTCCGGCCGGAGGGTCAGTGTGGAGGCGGGAGCCGCGGCGGCCGGCTTGGAACTGCGCGCGGGCCTGGCGCTGCGCTCCTCCGTCTTTTCCCGACTTCTGATCCGCGGAGGGGCACTCGGAGCCCCAGCCTGGGTCGCAGTGCCTTAGGCCTGCGGGCCTCAGTTTCTCGGTCCGCGACGGGGGTTTGTGGGGGCACCTGGAGACAGTCGGGCCGTTGTCGCCGTTTCGGGAGGTCGCGCCCGCGCCTTGCCTGGCCTCACGGCCGATCTCGTTCTCCACTTTCTAGGTGGCGCTTGGACTCTCGCCCTCGGAGGGAGGCCCGTCCCACGCTTTCTGGCTGCGGATCCCTGGACCCTCTTCGCGGGCGCTTCGCATAGTCGCGGGTAGGTGGGCGTCTTGTTGTCGTGGGGCTTGTGAGCTCGTATTTCCTGCATGGCGGTTGCTGGGGGGCGGGCGGTGCGGTCGTGTGCACTCAGCTTGCTTGAAGGCTTTGGGCACGTTTTGTGCTTGGGGCCCCTGGGTCTCCCCAGAGCAGAGAACGCCCCAGCGTTCCAGGTGCTGCCTTTGGCCTTGTGGGGGCAAGTACACATGCGCCGTGGTACCTGCTCCTTTAGGGTGGTGGCGTGCAGTTCAGAAGGGCCGAAAGTCTGCTGTGCCAAGGCAGTGCGGGGAGAGAAGGGGGACCAACAGGCTGATAGGCGTGGGAGGGCTAAGGTTCTTAAAATGGTGACAGTGCGGCCCCGGGGTAGGAAGGCTCAGGCTGAAGCAGGCCTGGCTGGCTGGCGCAGGGAAGCTTTCTCCCAGGCTTCATGGGGCACAGGTGTGCAGGTGAGTGGGCAGGGTGGTGGGCTGGAAAGAAGGGAAGGCAGAGATCTGGGTAGCACACTGTGGCTCCTGGGCATGGGTGTGGTCATTGTGGGTAACCTGGACACCTAAACTTGGTTGGTAGCAGGAGGTGGGTCCTGGATTGGGGTCACTGCTTTTTTAGAGTGCAGTGAGGGACCGGACTGGATTCACTCACGTGCTGTCCTGTGGGTTTGCTGCCCCCATGCCTTAGTAGAATCTTATAGTAAGGTGGGAAGCCAGGGTCAAGGGCTGGGCTTTCAGGTGAAGACCCCCCCCCAGAGGGGGGTCAGACCTGAGGGGTTCCAGAGTGTTTGGGTGGTGGAGGTAGGGCCAATGGCCCTGGCAGGTTCTAGTGCTGCATGCCACCCTGGGAGGTCCTTGAAGGAACTCATCCTGAGGGGGGATGACCAACAGATAGGAGACCTGGGGTGAACGTGTGTGCAGGCCCTGTGCTCCCAGTGAGCCGGTGGAGTTTGTATGCAGGGTGAAGCGTTTGCAGAGAGACTGGGGAGGGAGGTAGAGTTAGGCTGGAGAGTGTGAGACCCCCAGAGGAGGACTCCTTGCACTCGAAGAGAACTGTGCCAGCTGGCTGTGGAGCCTCCTAGGTGACTGCTGCGTGGAGAAGAAGGGGAGGTTCAGCCATCAGACTGAGACTCCCCAGACCCTGGGCACAAGGGACTGGAGTGGCGGAGCAGACAAAGCAAGTGGGATTCCAGGATTTTACAGTGGGGGACTGCGATACTGGGCGGTGGCTGGGATGGGGGATGGGGGTGGCATTGCCTGCAGGTGGCACTCCGTTGTGAGAGGTGAATTTGGAAAGCATGTGGGGTCCGGAGGGAGCAGATAATAGCAGGCTCCCTGCTGCTGTCAGGGATGCAGGCAGGACCTGCTGTGTGCCTGGTGCCGGGATGTAAAAGAACCTAATGACAACGCGGTCTGTGCGTTGTTCAGAGATTTTGGGGCAGCTAGAATCTACTCAGCACACAAGTGCAGTTTATAGTCTGCATGCTGTATAGCGGTTAAGGCTGTGGTCCCCAGCCAGTTTCTACTGCTTACTCCACTTATGGGTTGGTGTGTGGCTGCAGATGAGTGACTTCACCAACGTGTGCCTCAAAGACAATACTAGTGCCTCATGTGGGGGAGGTGGCGCAAATGGGGCACTCAGTAAAAGATTGCTACTAGTGCTATCCTGAAACTCCCCGACAGGTCCGATCTGGTGCCTTTTCTTCTGAAATTGACAGCGGCTGTCATTCCAGCTTGCCCTTACATTGTCGTAGGCAGCATTTGCCCACCTTCTCAGACCTCATAGGCCAGTCCCCCGGGCCCCTCCTTCCACTCAGACCTCCTAGTTGGGTACCAGAGGGTTGCCCGCCTGCTGCCTCTTCCTGCCAGTCCAGTGGTGATGGTTAGGCCTGGTTCCTGCTCTTCCCCACCTTGTCTTTGGACAGATTGCCTCGGATGATGGCCTGCGACTGACAGTCCCTCAGCTCTTCCCAGCTCTCCTGAGGCTGCAGCTGTCAGCTCCCTGATCCTCAGCACTTGCCTGGACCAGTGCGGGTCTGCCACGCCCTGTTCAGCCATCCCTGTACCGTTGTGTCGTGCAAGCCACGTCTGTCCACACCCTGCCCCCAGTGCTGGCTCTCCTCTCTTCTCCCCTCTGCTCCCAGCATGCCTCGCGGCCGTTGCCGTCAGCAGGGCCCTCGCGTTCCCATCTGGGCAGCTGCCAATTATGCCAATGCACACCCATGGCAGCAGATGGACCAGGCCTCTCCTGGGGTGGCATGCACCCCCCTTGTAGATCCCTGGATTGAGCAGCCCTGCTGCGGGGACCCCGTGTGTGTGCGAACGATCATGGAGCAGAAGCGCACAGCTAGTGGGGCTCCTGGCAGTCAACTCGCAGAAAGGGGTCCTCTAGCTGGGTGCATGCCCAGCCCCCGACCCCGCAGGGTGGACTTCTGCTGGGTGCCAGGCTCGGACCCAGGTACCTTTGATGGCTCCCCATGGCTACTGGACCGTTTCTTGGCCCAGCTGGGCGATTACATGTCCTTCCGCTTCGAGCACTATCAGGACAACACCAGCCGCGTCTACGAGATCCTCGGGCGCCTGACAGGCCGAGCCCGGGCCTGGGCAGCCCCCTACCTTGTTGGGGACCTGCCCCTGCCTGACGATTACGAGCTCTTCTGCCGGGATCTCAAGGAAGTTGTTCAAGACCCGAATAGTTTTGCTGAGTACCACGAGGTGGTTCCCTGTCCCCTGCCCCTGGCCTCCAACCGGCCGCCAGTGTCCCCTCAGCTGCCTGTGGTGAGGCAATACTTAGCTAGGTTCTTGGAGGGCCTGGCACTCAACATGGGTACTGCCCCCAGGGCTTTACCAGCTGCCATGGCCATCCCTGCTGTGTCTAGGTCCAGCTCTATATCCAGAAGTGCTCTGCCCGAGCAGCAGCTGACCAAGGAGAGCACCCCTGGACCCAGGGAGTCCCCAGCCCTGCCCAGTTCTCCGTGTAGCTCCAAGCCTGGTCCTGTGGAACCAGCCTCCTCTCAGCTAGAGGAGGCAGCCCCCACACCTGTCCCTAGACTGTTGGAGTCAGCTAATTCTCCTGCCCAGAGACCAGACCCAGCTCACCCAGGGGGTCTGAAACCCCAGAAAACAGAGGAGGAGGTTTCGGAGACAGAAGGAGACCAGGAGGTATCCTCAGGTACCCCACAGGAGGTGGTGGAGGCCCCAGAGACCCCAGGAGAGCCACCACTTTCTCTTGGGTTCTGAACACAGCCCAGGCGGGAGCAGTGCTGCACCTCATGATGAAGTGATCTGTGTGGCTCGAGAGCCCCTTAGTCCCCCATCAGAGGAGAGTGGCATCCCCAGATGATTTCAGACAACCCCGTAGCTGGGCAAGATGCGCTTGTTTTGAACTTTGCCCTGAGCAGAAACAGCTCCCCCGACCCCAGCAGAGCTTGTCCTCCGCCCTGTGCCCTTTCCCTGCTCCCGCTGGCTGTCAGCTGCATCCCTGCCCATCACCTGGGAGTACCCTCTTGCCCAGGGCTGCTCCCACGAGGGGGTCATTTTGTAAATCAACTCCCAGCAGATACTTGCATCATCTTTGTCACCTCCACCCCCACAAAACACCCCCCTTGGTGTCTTCCACACTGGCTGGGACTGAACTGGGTCTGCCACATTTGCCCTGTTGGGATCTGGTTCCTGTTTGGGGTCTCTGTGTCTGTCCCCCTAACCGCACCATCTCTGCTCCCTGGGACTTCTGTCCCAGCTGGAATGCGAGGAAGGCTGCCTGGAGGAAGTGGCAATTTGATTCTGCTGGATGAGTGGGATGGCATCTTGGCAGAGAACAATGTTTCCTGTGGGTTTACCAGCAGTCCTGGCCAACTGGGAGGTTTGGATGCAGGAAGATGGGATGCAAGCCCCTTGTTAAGCTCAGCTGCAGGCATTCTCCCTTCGTGTATTAGCGCTCAAGTCATGCCTGGTGTTCTGAAGCAGCTTCCACTTCCCTGCTGCTGTACTGCCGTCCCCTGCGCACTCCCGTGCATCGCCCATTCAGCAAGTAAGCCCCAGTGATGTAAATGACTTGGATCTCCCTCCAGGGCAGGGGCTCTGTCTTAGTCGGCTGTGTGGCTTGGTACACAATTGGTGCTCATTAAACATGTGTTGGATTACTGGCTGAGCCTGTGGTGCAGTGGCTGCCTACCAGTGAGTCCCTGTTTCCATTCTCTCAGGAGCAGAGGCCTGGTCATGAGCACTCCAGGTCAGCATTGCAGGTGTGGTTTCTCTTTTTTTTTTTTTTTTAATTGTTTCTTTATTTTTGTGGGTGTGGTTTCTAGCAGGGGATTTGAGGGTCCAAGAGTCTGATCGAAGGAGCTGGGGCTGAGTAGGTGGGGATGGGTGGCTCGGCAGGTGGAGAGCTGACTTCCGAGAGCTGTAGGTGAAGTGAGGACCAGGCAGCAATCCAGAGCTGTGAGGCCCCAGGCCCAGAGGATTGGAATGAAGAAAGACCTGTTCCGCACAGGAGGGGTTTTCTAGTGGAAGCTGAGCTTGGAAGCTCTTGGAGCCAAGTTTACCACAGAATGGGCAGGTACGGCCGCCCAGTGTGTGCCCACTTTGGTGCTTGGACAAGAATTTCAAGCCCCTTTCAGTTTTATGATTGTGAAAACAACAAAACAACACCTTCCTAGAAAGTAGGAAGGAAAAGCAGAAATGTGAATTGAAAATACAGCCAACTATTTCAGGAAAAACTAATTAGCAAGTATCTGATTAGACTTATTCAGAAACTGGGCACAGTGGCTCACACCTGTATGGCAGGTGGATCACCTGAGGTCGGGATTAAATGAGACCAGCCAGACCAACATGGAGAAACCCCGTCTCTACTAAAAATACAAAATTAGCCAGGTGTGGTGGTGCTTGCCTGTAATCCCAGCTACTTGGGAGGCTGAGGCAGGAGAATCACTTGAACCAGGGAGGCAGAGGTTGCAGTGAGCCGAGACCGTGCCATTGTACTCCAGCCTGGGTAACAAAAGCGAAACTCTGTCTCAAAAACAAAACAAAACAAAAAAACCTTAGAAAAATAGAAATTGTTGGGATTATTTTATGTGGTAATTATCACTAAAAAAGGCTCTGGGTTCAGATGGTTTTATGTGTGAGTTATTTCAGGGCACAAATACCGTGCAGATAAAACAGCTGGAAACCTTGGAAATAGGTGGGAAGCTATTGTTAGAAAGTGGGTACAGCCTTGTAGCAAAGCAAGTGAGCTGGCAGAAGAAACCCAGGTTCAGTCTTGATTCTGCTCAGATGTGGGAAGTCCTGGACATCCTGGCCCAGCCCCCTGCTTCTGTGCCAGGTCACACAGCTGCCCTCTATCCAGTGGCTCAGGCTCCAGCCTGGGGGGTCAGGCCAGACTGCTCCCCCATGCCTGCCTCCGGGGCACTGTGGCCTGGCTTGCCTGTGGGTCTGGCAGTAGAACCCAGAGTTGCTCTCTGGGATGGACAGACTAGTCACCCAGCTGACCCTTACCCCGTCCCACAGGCTTCTGGACAAGCCACCTTCCCATCTCCCTTTAGTGGACCTGAAGTGGATCCTTCAGCCTGGGATTGCTGCCTTCTCTTCTGAACTCTGTCCTACTGGGGCTTTGGGTCTTTTCTGCTCTTGAAACCCAGGCAGCTCCTGGGGATATGTGAGTTATGGTCTGCCATGTGTCAGAGGGCCAGTCGTACAGCATTAGCCTATGCAGGCTTGAGAGCCCACGGGAGAGTCCAGGTGACCTGGTTTTTAATTTGTAAAATGGGTCCTGTTAATTGTGGTTGGGCTGTGTCTAGAAAGGAAAGCAGGGTCTCAAAGTGGTGATGTCCAGGTTTCCTGCACAGGTAGGGTGGAGGCAAGGATGGGCTCCGGCATGGCCTTCCAGACAGGCAGTACACACGGCCCCTTGCAGAGCTGCTTTGTTGCCAGCTGCTGCAGCACCTGCTTTCAGACAGACATGACAGAGCTGCTTTCCTGCTCCTTGGGGACGGAGGTGCACCGAGGGCCAGGAGAGGAGGCGCTCTCCCTGGGTTGTTTGTCTCTCCTGGCCCCCACTCACTGACGGACCCGAAGTGGGGGTGCTCAGGAGCCACAGAGCCTGGCAGGGTTTGCTGGGTGTGCTCAGGGACAGGCCATGGTACTGGCCCTGCTTTCCAATCATGGTGTCTGTCCCTTACTTCCCTTGGAAATACCGGAGATTTTATTTGCTGAAGATAGGACATGATGGGTGCTATAAGATGGTGTTTAAAGTACCTGTCTCCAAGGAAAACTTTAAAATAGGAAGCTCTAAGGATGAGGTCCTATGGGATATTGGAATATTTTATAAAGCTACAATAATTAAAGTACTTAGATGTTGTGGACAGATGAGCAGAGAATAGATAACTTTGAAACAGGGCCAAATAAATAGGGAGATTTAGTACATGCTAGAGGTGTTTCCAATTAATGAGGGTAAAATGGATTATTCAGTAAAAGCAATTGGCCCTCTGGAAAATAGTAAAGCCAAGGGCATGCCTCACTCTTTATGTCAGTATGTATTCTAGATGGATTAAAGATTTCAGTGTTAAAATTATGAAAGTACTAGAGGGAAATATGGGTGAATTTTTTTGGCCTGTGATTCCAGGATTTTAAAAGTTTTAGATGCCCAGAGTTGTGGAGGTATGGAGAAGTGGGCCTTCTCATACTATTGGTGGGAGTATACAGTATTACAATGTGACCACATAATGTGTGTGTTCTAGAAACACACGTGCTGTGACGGCTTGCTAGGTGCATGAAGGCTCTTGCCAGGGATGGTCATGATTTGGTGCCACTACGTGGGGGTTTAGAGCAGGGACTGGAGGTTGGGCTTGGCTCCTCCCCTCCCCTCATGAGCTGAGGGTCCTCACCTGATCTTTTTGAGCTGTGAACATAGTTTTTCATCATGGGGTGGTCAGAAGGTTTGAATGAGAATGGTGCCCATGCATTGCCTTGGCTGGGGTCTAGGCCCTCTGACACCCACCTTGTGGGTGTCACTGTTTTTTGAACAGCAGAACTGGAAAAGCCCAAAGATCCAGCAATAAAGGAGCAAGGCAAATAAAACTGTTACCCTGCAGATCATTCAGCATGAGCCAGATTGTGCCGCAGTAACAAAGATCCCCAGTGGCAGTGCTACAGCTGACACTGCTTATTTCTTGCTCACACCTGGCGGCCACCATGGATGGAGTCTGTCAAACCTGTGCCGACAAGAGCCTACCTGGACATATTTCTCCATGCTCACTGAGGCAGGGGAAAGACCACAGCAGGCCACAAGTGATGTGTGTCACCCCACTTCCATTTCTGTGGCCAAAGGAAGCCACAGAACCACACCTGAGTTCCATAGGACGGAAGCAGCTGATCATCCTTTGGGCCGGGGTGCTCAGTATGGAGAAGTATGAGCAGCCACCCAATGCGGGGCTGGTTGGTGCTGCTGCTAAGGATGGGAGGATGGCCTGCATCCATTCCAAGGCAACATACCTGTTTGTCTGCTGGGGCTTCCTGACAAAGGACCACAGGCCGAGGGGCTTAAACAACAGACATTTATTTCCTCATGGTTCTGGAGCTGGAAGCCTGAGATCAAGGTGTGGGCAGGGTTGGTTTCTCCTGAGGCCTCACTCCTTGGCCTGCAGATGGCCACCTTCTTGTCGTGTCCCTGTCTGTGTCTGTGTCCTAATCTCTCATAACGTTACCAGTCTATAGATCAAGGCCCACCCATGAACTCAACGAACCCTGAATTACCTCTTTAAAGACTCCGTCTTCAAATAGAAGTACTAGCGGTTAGGGCTTGAACATAATATTGGGGGGGACACAGTTCTGCCCACAGCAGTGCCCGAGATGGGCTTCTTTGGTTTTGTATTTGCTGTTCCTGACAGTGCTATCTTGAGCAGGCTTCCGCGGTCTCCACATGCCTGTCCCCCAGGCCCTGGGTTCTGGGGCCACACTGAGGCGTGTTGCATGGCCAAGCCTCAGCTGTTGCGTGGGCAGTGCCTAGTTGTGCTGTACGTGACACTCTGTTTCTCACTTAAGAAATCTTTCCCTGCCTGGGAGTACAAAGCATTATCCTGTATTCCCTGGTTGTAACATTTTGCCTTTGACATTCAACCTCCAGTGCACCTGTAAGTGTAACTGTGGTGGGAGGGAGGGGTCTGTGTCATCCTTGAGAGCCTGCGATGAGCAGAGCCCCTCTGCCGACTGCGATGTACGTGTAATATGAGCAAGAAATAAATTTTTGATGTGTGAAGCCACTGAGTTTGGGGCTTGTGTTTTCCACAGCATAACCTATTATATCCTGACCGACAGGGGATCCCATTTCACCTTTTTCCACAGGGCACCAGCATGCCCCAGCATCAGCTGCTGGCTGCAGCAACTCACAGCCTGGCAGCAGCTACCCACGGGCCGTGCCTGGCCTACCCGCCTACTCTCTGTTCGATCTGTCCCCTACTAGTTATTCTAGCTTTATAAGTCTTGATTATCTCATAGGGAAACCCTCCATGTCCCCATTCTTCAAATTGTCTTGGCAAGGTTTTTGGTTTTTTTTTTTCAGATGGAGTCTCACTCTTGAAACCCAGGCTAGAGTACAGTGGTGTGATCTGGCTCACTGTAACCTCCTTATCCTGGGTTCAAGTAATTCTCTGGCTCAGCCTCCCAAGTAGCTGAGATTACAGGCATGTGCCACCATGCTGGCTCATTTTTCTATTTTTAGCAGAAACGGGGTTTTGCCATGTTGGCCAGGCTGGTCTTGAACTGCTGACCTCAAGCGATCTACCTGTCTCGGCTTCCCAGAGTGCTGGGATTACAGGTGTGAGCCTCCATGCTTGGTGGAGAATCTGAGCTTTTAAACCCTAAACCATGATACATTGCTGACAATAATGGGCCCTCTTTCTAAATGAAGCGGGACTATCATTATGCTTATCAAGTTTTATTTGATCTACAGAAACTACTGTGGTTTAGTATAGGATTGTGTACCTACAGGATAGAGATGTCCCCATCTACTATTCTTTTGGATTACTTTTCTGCTTTTTATAGTTTTTTCTGTCCTCTCTGAAAAAAAGAATATTTTCAATATATTTACCTCTACAAATTGTCTTCTTCCCTCTAATTGTTCTACTTCCAATTTCATAAGTCAGAAACCAGATCACCCCACGTTACAACTGCGTCTAAAGTAGGAGTCATGAGGCCTTGAGAGAAGACCCAAGCCTTTAATGAATGGACTTTGTGACATCTGTGACAGGGATCTTTATTTTTTGGCATGTTTTCTGTTCTTAACTGTGATCCAGATAGTTTAGATGGCTGGATAAGTGACTTCTCAATAAGCGAGGTGTCACAAAATATAAACTCAAGGCATTTCTATTCTTCCACCTGTTCAAAAGTGTTTTAGTCATCATCATAATTGGAAGGATGGCCTAGTTCCTCAAGCTTCTGGGTAGCCATCTGATGCTTGGAGGTAGAAAGACGTGGCTACAACTTGTATAAAAATAGCCCTTCCAGATGGCTAAGGGGCAAAGTTACAACTCAGCAGCTCGATATAGCTGAGCACTCAAATTTTGGAGTAGGAGGAGAGCTATGTGCGAAGTAGCCAGAGAGACTGGGCTGGAGTCCAATCATAAGTAGAACAGTATATGCCAGGAGAGATCACTTAACGTGCAGATTAGCTGTTAAGATTTTCTGTTACTTCATCTCCATCTCCTCCCTACCTCCCTTGATTCAACCTTACTTCTGGCCCTAAGGGAACACATACACATATAACATACAGACATATGCACACACAATTTCCTTTTTTTTTTTTAAAAGAGCATAAAATAGAGGTACAAACCACAACTCTTAGAAGACTTTAGAATTCTACTAGTCTAACTCTCTGTTTTAGAGGTAAGCAAACTGAAACAGAGCAAGGTGCAGTGACCATCTAGGATGTGACTGAGACTCATGCTCCAGGTACTCGGCCAGGGCTTGTCTTCTGGCTCGTTTGTGAGAGAATGTGTGCAGTTATCCCAGGACATGCTTCCTCCATGCCTGCCTTGACTCATTTTAAACTCGAAATAAAGCCTTTAGTTTTTATTTTAAAAAAGTATGGATTATTGCAAAAGTCATGATAATGCCTCCGCCATCAACACAAATACTCAATTTCTAGTAGATGAGTCACTGGCTTGGAAGCCTGTTTCACAAGTGAAAATATTTACTAATCAAATTAATAAATATTAAATTAAAATATGTAGTTCTCATTTTTTTTTTAAACCTTCTAATCACTCTGCATTTCTACTGGATATTCTGGAAGAAAACGTAAGCTGCTGTAGTAAATCCATTGTTTTAAATATCTCAATGTCTGTTCAAATAATTGAGTGTTGGTTTTAAAAAGTAATTAGGAATGGGTTAGTACTTACATTTAGCAATTGTAATAAAGGCTCTTATTTTTTTTTGAAAAACAAGCCAATTGAGAAACATGTTACACTCCTTTAACATCATTTATGATCCCCAAAAGGCAAGGCATTGCTGTTCCCTGGTGGCTGTACAGCATCATTGCAGGTAAGCTATTTGGAGGTGGAAAAGGTGTTGAGTGCCAGCCTTTCAAATTCAGTTCTAAATAAATCGACCCTTTAAAATACTCCCAGCAGCTTGCATTGTCTTATAAGAAGGGTTTACAGGTAGCAAAAACAATCTCCAACTAACTTTTTCCAACACAATAGGATTTGTGCTGCTCAAGTAAATATTACAATATTATTGGAAAATAGTATGTTACTTTTCAAGAGGAAGTTTCTTTCCTTATTATGGAATTTATACTTAAAGTATATGGTATATGGGTTTTGTGCCAGGTTCTGGAAGTAGGCAAGGAGGTCTCAACACTGATGTACATACACTATTTTAGCATCATTGCTCTCCTGCTACTGAGCCACACAGCTGACCAACCGAGGAGGGGTCACCACAGAAAGAATAATGGAGTGAGATAGGGACAAGCATTTTTTGATTGCCCACCAAGCACCTGGGCCTGTGCTAGCCCTGTTAAACTTGGCTGGAGCAATCCTGCTAAAAGGTCAAACTTGATCCATGAATAGGTATGCTAATTCTACTCCGGGTACATCCCCCTCATCCTGTAGCATACAGGCCTGAGTGGAGCTGGCCTAGAGCAGGGATCCACCTGCTAGATAACTATGGGCCAAATTAAGAATGCAAGTCAGGGCATGATTTTTCAATGTCTTTATTAAGAAATATCAAAAGTTGATTACAGGTCCATACACAGTTTTACAAAGTTCAAGTGAAGAAGAATGTAGGGATGCCATAAATGTGGATGTCTGAAGACTCTGGAAGCTTGTCAAAGGGGTAACCCTATAACTCCTGTCACTTTAATGGTGGTCCACAGCAATGCTTTCCCCCTATTTCTACTAGGCCATTGCACAATACCTTAAGTAACTCTTAAGTTACTTAAAAGAGTTTTAATACGTTATAAATACGTACCTATTTGTCCTTTTAGTTTGTTATCATCCTTCCATTAAAAAGCTGAGCTGTTTATAGGAAGCACATTTGAGTCCCATTCACTGCTGTTTGTATTATATTTTCACAAAGCCTGCTTTGAAAGCTGACAAACACTGCAAGTTACATATTACCATATTACACATGGGAGGACCCATACACATTGTTATTTTTAAATTTAACATTGGGGAAAAAAAGGAACAATCACTTCACTTGGAAACAAAACACCAAGGTCAGTCAGTAGAATGGTCAAGAGTAGGACAAGCCTGCCAGTTCCACTGAACTGCAGTCACGAGTGGTCAATAGCATGACCGAGAACAACTGGATGCAGGAACACCAGCACAAAATACGTACGGGAATATTCTTGGGGGTGGTACATCACCATCTTGTACGTGAGGGATATTGTATCAGAGGTGAATTACACTTTCAAAATAACCAGGGCCAGTAAGTCATCAGTACCAGATGGGGAACAGCAATGGTGTGGTGTGCCTTGTTTAAGGCTTGTGCTGGTTTATCTAAAAGTAGGTTTCTTAAAAGATTGTCCAGCAGCATCAGAAAGAGCCACTTTCACAGGAAGGACTCCTTGTTCACCCACATCAGGCTGCGTGTCTCATTGGGCTTGCATTCATACTCAATGACGGAGAAGGGGCTTCCCCACTGGCAGTGATCCCGCTTGTGGTAATTATAGAACTTGACCTGCCACACCGTCTCGAAGGTCCCAATGTCTGTGAACTGAGGGAACAGAAACATGCTTGATAAAAACCTCATTCTGCCAGGAGTAATAGACGAGAGCTAACATTAGTGACGAAGCTCCTGGATAATCAAGCAGACCCAGTCAAGACTCTCTTGGTCTGCAAGGCTTGGAAGCCTTTCCTTTAGTGGCCCATCTCCCTCCTTTATGATGGGAGATGCTTTTGTAAAAAGCTGTCTGTAAACCATTCTTTGTAATATCTGATTCCCATTGCATGCATGGCACTTGCTTTCATATTGCTTTTAATAAAAATAACTCCAAAGTTTATCTGTTTTTCAAGTTTAATTTTTTGAAAACTTAGAAGTTGGCTGCCCTGTAATCCTAGCACTTTGGGAGGCCAAGGTGGGTGGATCATGAGGTCAGGAGATCAAGACCATATTCACTAACATGGTGAAACCCTGTGTCTACTAAAAATACAAAAAATAGCCAGGTATGGTGGCATGTGTCTGTAGTCCCAGCTATTTGGGAGGCTGAGGCAGGAGAATTGCTTGAACCCGGGAGGCGGAAGTTGCAGTCAGCCAAGATCATTCCCCTGCACTCCAGCCTGGGTGACAGAGTGAGACTCCATCTCAAAACAAAAACAAAAACAAAATACACACACACACACACACACACACCAGAAAAAACCTTAGAATTTTAAAGCTTGCTCTAAAATGGCTCCTTCTGGCCAGGTGCAGTTCATGCCTGTAATCCCAGGCTGAGGCAGGATGATAAGAGTTCCAGAACAGCCTGAACAACAAAGCAAGACCCTGTCTCTAAAACAAACCTCCACTCTCACCCAAGTGGTCCCTGCTACAGAAAGGAAATGGCGAACGGAAGAGAAGGAATAATGTTTACTGGCTTTTTGTTTTCTTTCTCAAAATACAGTGGTACAAAATAACATGTATAATACATCTACATAAGCTATAATTTCCATCATTAGTTTCAATTCCAAGAAAAGTATTTCATTGAAATGGCTAACCAAAAATATTTCACTGGAAGTGTTTGTTTGTTAAGGGCCCTACATTAACTATTAAACATTGAGTACTTATAAGTCAGGAGTCCATGCCTATGTCTTGGGCTTTGATTATACATTCTCCAAAACCATTTTTGAGTATCTACTATGTACCCTGCATGTATAAAAACTTGCATAAGGCAGGATTGTTGCTCTTAAGAAGTTTGCATTCTACTTCCAGAAGGTAGGCTCTATAAATCACTGCACAGAACTCTCCTGAGGCAGAAAGTACACATTTCTCTTGCAGCTGAGAAGAGGACATGGAATACCCTGGAGGCCACTGGGCAGATGCTCAAGTGGCCTGTGGGGTAGCCTGACCCTGCTACTGCCTTCTGGAGCTATTTAGGGGATCTGGCATTAAACGGCATGATGCCTGTCGTTATTTTCTCCTCTGACCCTCCCCTGTCATGGGAGGGGACAGGGACTGACTTGGCAGGATTCTTAGACTTGTCAGGAGCCAGAAGACGTGGACAGAGGAAGGCAGTGAGCATTAGGAGTCTTATGCTTCTTGCTGATACAGGAGGAGGGTGATCAGGTGCTTCCCAGAGAGCTTTCCAAGATGCTCTCAAAATTATATCTTGCACCATTGCCTCATCCTGCTAATTTGATCCCAAAACAAGATCTGGGCTTTCCTTCGGGAAATCTGCTTGATTTGAAATAATGGATGATAAACCTAGAGTCCACAGACCTCCTAGGTATCAAAATGAATTATCTCTTTTTAGAGAGTCATGGCTTAAAGACCTATATAAACATACAGCAGCCTTATTCACAATAGCCCTAGGTTGGAATTGACCCAAATGTTTAATTATTCACCTGTTGATTGGCAAGTTTTGGTATATTTATAAAATGGCCTTTTGCCATTTTATAAAAATATCCATTTTTAGTGAGCTATAAGAAAATAGGTATTCTAAATGCTGCTAATGGGAATTGAATTAGCCTTTTGGAAGGATAATTTGTATGAAGTTAAAGGTGTGAGCACATTCAGACCCAGCAATTCCTTTTATAATTTAAGAACATCACCAAGTTTAGAGTAGTAAACAATGCAACACTATAGTACTAAACAATCCACTATAGATGGAATACTATGTAGTATTTTTAAATGTAAAGTATTTAATAAAGTTTTTATTTTATATTGTTACATGAACTAAACAGAGTACCATGAAGAACATTAACTATTAATTCAATTAAAATTATACTTGGCTGGGTTCGGCAGCTCTCACCTATAATTCCAACACTTTGGAAGGCCAAGATGAGAGGACTGCTAGAGGCCAGGAGTTTGAGACTAGCCTGGGCAACATAGTGAGATCCTGCCTCGACAAAAAATATTTGAAAATTAGCTGGGTGTCGTGGCACACCATGTAGTCCTAGCTATGCAGGAGACTGAGATAGGAGGATTGCTTGAGCCCAGGAGTTTGAGTCTGCAGTGAGCAATAATCATGCTACTGCATTCCAGCCTGTGCAAGAGAGAAAGACCCTGTCTCCAAAAATATATATATTCCACCTTATATTTATAGTATATATTCATATATTATATGCATATATATGCATATAAATGTATATAAATTTAATAAATTTATATTAAATTTAAATTCAATTTATATATTAAATATTTAATATATATAAATATATAAAATATTTATAGACAAATATAAATATGTAAAATGTGGAGGAAAATATTTCATTCAAAGTGATAATAAAAAATATTTCATTGGAAGTGTTCGTTTGTTCAAGGCCCTACTTTAACTCTTAAACATTGAGTACTTAGAAGTCAGGAGTCCATGCCTAGGTCTTGGACTTTGATTATACATTATCCAAAACCATATCTGAGTTTTAAATATATATACATATTATATATAATTGTATATATTAATTATATATAATTATTCTATATTTAATGTTAGAAATTCTGATGGAATATGTTTTATTTTTTATTTTAATTTTTTAAAATTTTTATTTTTTATTTTTGAGATGGAGTCTAGCTCTCTCACTCAGGCTTGGTGTGCAGTGGTGCCATCTTGGCTCACCGCAACCTTTGCCTCCCAGGTCATGCAATTTTCCTGCCTCAGCCTCCTGAGTAGCTGGGATTATAGGCCTGAGCCACTATACCCAGATAATTTCTGTATTTTTAGTAGAGATGAGGTTTTACCATGTTGCCCAGGCTGGTCTCGATATCCTGACCTCAAGTGATCTGCCCGCCTTGGCTTCCCAAAGTGCTGGGATTACAGGCATGAGCCACTGTACCCGGTCAATTTTCTTCTATGTGTTTATTTGTATTTTCAAAATTTAATGATTACTTTTTATAACCAGAAAAAAACATTAAACCAAAACTATATTTCCCAGAAGTATTACCAAATAGTCATTATCCTTAATATTAAGGACTATATGTATTATTAGTAAGTACTGCTAAGAACATTGAAATAAAAAATTGAAACAGTTCATTAAAAAGAAAAATATAGGCCAGACGCAGTGGTTCATGCCTGTAATCCCAGCATTTTGGAAGGCCAACATGGGAGGATCTCTTGAATCCAGAAGTTTAAGACCAGCTTAGGCAACATGGTAATACCGTGTCTCTACAAAAATTTTAAAAATTAGCTGGGCATGGGAGTGTGTGTCTGTAGTACTAGCTACTCAGGAGGCTGAGGTGGAAGGATCGCTTCAACCCAGGAGGCAGAGGTTGCAGTGAGCTGAGATCTTGCCACTGCATTTCAGCCTGAGAAACAGGGCAAGACCTGAGTGTGGCGGTACACACTGGTATCCCAGCTACTCAGCAGGTTGAGATGAGAAGATCTCTTGAGCCTGAGAGGTCAAGGCTACAGTGAGCTATAATCGCACTGCTGCACTTCAGCCTGGGTTAACAGTGAGATCCTATCTCTTAAAAAAAAAAAAAAAAGGAAAATAAAAGATATCAGGATACTATCTACCTCTAATGAACTGTGTGGTCTTAGACATATCTTAACTTGGTGGGCCTGAGTTTTCAATGCAAACTGTATTCTACTATCTGATCTCTAAGGGCACTTTTAGCTCTAACATGATATAAAGATTACAAACGTACCTTTAAGGGTGTTGCAGTAGCTAATTATTGAAGAAAGTCAGATTCTCAAATACTGTCATTTATGATCACACAAAACAGGGCAGAAAACCATTCAAGTCCCCGTAGAATTCCATTTTGGTTGGGTACAGAGGGGAGGGCTAGGAATGTATCCCAGCATCTTAGATGATTTGCATCATTTAAAAAAGTGAAATAAGATTCATAAATTTGAGCAAAGTTTTGAGGTGGCAGTAATCTTTACATTTTGATTCAGTTCATTTTCAGATCACCTTCACATATATATATTTTATAGTTACAATTATTTAACATTAAATGTTATACAATTGTATATATTGTCTAAGTACATATTCATTGTTACAGTTTTGTCAAAATGTTATACAGTTGTACATATGGTCTAACTACATATTCATTGATATCACTCTGTGGTCCAGATTTTATATATATATATATATATATACACACACACACACACACACCCCTATATGTATATATACCTATATATATATATATATACACCTATATGTGTGTGTGTGTGTGTGTGTGTATGTATGTAACATTTTACAAAGAAGATGGTGTTTAGCATTTTATATAAAATGAGAAATATACACATAACAATGGTCTGGAAAATAATATAAGCATATTAAACATAATGCTTGGTTTGAGCTTAGATTTGGTGCTGGGCTGTCTGGTTGCTGGTGCAAAAATTAAAAAAAAAAACAGATTGTCATTATCAGTGATTTTAACATTTTTGCAGTAGAACTTTTTTTGTTTTCTACCCAATAAGGCAGCAAATGATTAGATGAACAAGAGAGGTGCTTGCCCTCTTCCTGCCCCTTTCAGTGAGCACTGAAATATCGCAGGTGAACCCAGACTTCAGAAAGCAGTCTGAAAAAGAATCAGTTAAATCATTCTCATTGTTAGAAGGGAGAGAAACAATCTGTTTCTCAGAAGAAGAAAAAAAAGTTAAAAAGCCTTCCTATCTCTAATTTGTAAGAAAACAAAACAAAAATAAAAACACTTCAAATGGACCATTTAGGGCATTTAGCTGTGAGCTGTTTATACACAGCTATTTCTTAGAGCAAATTTTCATAACTCTTGAAAGCCCAATGTCAATGTGCAACTCAGTTAAAGTGGTTCTAAACTTGTTTAAGGGTGTTGTTTTTGATGGCTTAACTGGTCTATCAATAGCATTTAATTCTAGAGGCCTGAACATACATTTTTAAATTCCATAGAAATGGATGTTTTTTCTCAGAAAAACATTATAGTCACTCAATAAAACCCCCAAAAGGCAAACGTCATGGGCTAAATTGAGAGTTCAAGACATTCCTTCCAAGTATCTTTACTTTTGGTCTTGACTTTTAAGGAAAATTTCTGTCAGACTGTTAAATAACAGGTAACTCCTATGCTATGTAAATTGTTTCAGAGCATAAACTATAAAAAGTGTTCCTAATTCACTTCGAAAAGCTATTAACCCTAACACCAAAATTTAAGACTGCAAAAACCTTCTAATTGTTCTTTGCCTTTTTGTTTCCTTTTCTAATCTAAACACTGGCCACTAGAGTGATTTTAAGGTGTTTATTTTATCACGTTACCAGAAACTAGAATGCCTGCATTGAAAGGTTTTTTAAAAAAAGGAGTAAAGGTAGAATGGAGTTGAGTGAAACTTACACAACTATAAAATCTGACAAATGTAAAAAGCTATTTGAGGGTCTTAGAAAGTGACTAAAAGTGGGACCAAAGCCAGAAGAGAGTCACCCTTGAAAGAATTCACCTGCAATAGTTAAGAATTTTATTTGTGGCTTTTTTGCCTGAGGGTACTACTCAACCCCTTGAAGCCCTGGCAGGAGAAAATGACATTCCTATCTGTTGGAAGCAGCAGAAGCATTAGGACTGGCAGAGAAGCTGGAAATATAGGTAGAAAATCCTGGAAGAAAGAGATCTGCAGAAGGAATAGAACCCCAAATCTGACTATAAACTCTGCGTAATCCCCAGCTAACTACATATCAAGGATAGTAAGACAGGGACACCCTACAGGGGCCATTGAAAAAGCAGACAAACCAGCAAAGAGTCAATCCGTGAGACAAAGTTGTGATGAATAAGATTAATAGGTGCTTTCTTTTTATTTATTTATTTATTTAAATTTGAGAATATTTCGTAATCTCAGAAGTAGGAGCCTTACTGGTTTGAGGTGTCAGAGTAAAGAGTTTTGGATTGGCAGAGCAGCTGGAGAAACAGGGGAACCTCAGGGTGGGTATATCCAAAAATCTCAGTATAAGTTGTCTAGTTCTTTGGTTAACTGCTAAACTCCATGGGCACAAAAGGAGGTCAGGCTAGAAAAGCAGCAACTGGAAGTTGTAAAAATTGAGCAAAGAGATCCCTGCTGCATACTGCTGGAAGATAGAATTTGAAGTTTGAGTACAGAAATGTTTACTGCCAGCTAGAATACAAAAACCAGTAATATTCAGAAGAACAAAGCAGAAACTAGAGTCATAAACTATCCACAATATTAAGTTTCTAGCCAAAAATCACCAGACATGTAATGACACATAAAGTGTGACCCATATTCCAGAAGAAAAAGTGAGGCTATAGTAATTTACTCTAACTAGAGCCAGGTGTTAGATTTATTAAATATTTCAAACCATCAATTACAAATGTGCTCAGATAAATTAAGGAAAACATGGCCTCAATTAGCCAACATAAGGAATCTTGAGAAACTGAAACTACAAAAAAGACAAATGAAAATTCTAGAGCTAAAAAATATAATAGAATTTAGAAGATAAGCATAAGACTAGAAATAGAAGAATCAGTGAACATAAGGATACACCAGTAGAAGTGACCTAATCTGAAGATCCATTAAAAAAAATGAAAGAAAATTGAACATGGCCTCAAAGACTTACGGGATAATACCAGGCTTTTCAACATATGTTTAGTTGGAGTCCTACAAAGAAAGAAGAGGATGGAGTGTTAAAGTATTTAACAAAACGATGGACAATAATACTCCAATTTTGGTGAAAACATTAACCTCTAGATTCAAGAAATTCAGTGATCCCCAAGGGGAAAAAAACCACTTAGGTGCATCATAACCAAACTACTGACAGGCAGAACCCTACAAATGGATCATTTTATGGTATATGTATTATACCTAAGTTAAAATATTTCAAAGCAAACAACGGAAGGACATAAATATAGGATTAGAAAACAATGAAGTAGAAAAACAGAGTGAAGCATGCGGGAAAAAAAAGCTAGGATTTTGAAAAGGCCAATAAAACTGCAATGTCTAGCTAGACTAATCAGAGGGGGAAAAAAATAAAAATTTTGAATATCAAGGATGAAAGAGTAGGCCAGCCATGGTGGCTCAGGCCTGTAATCCAGGCCCTTTGAGAAGCCGAGGCAGGAGGATCACCTGAGGTCAGGAGTTCGAGATCAGCCTGGCCAACATGACAAAACCCCATCTCTACAAAACAAAAATTAGCCAGGTGTGGTGGTGTGCACCTGCAATCCCAGCTACTTGGGAGGCTGAGGCAGGAGAACTGCTTGAATCTGGGAGGCAGAGGCTGCAGTGAGCCAAGATCACACCACTGTACTCCAGCCTGGGAGACAGAGCAAGACTCTTGTCTCTGGGGAAAAAAAAAAAAAAAAAAAAGAATGAAAGAATAAAAGAGTAGATATTGGATCCTAAGACATTAAAGAACGGCAGAGATTATAAACAACTTTGTGCCAATACATTTGACAATTTAATTGAAATAAATGACTTCAAAGACAAATTATCAAAACTAACTCAGGACATAAAACCTGAATAGCCCAATATCTATTAAGGAAATTGAATTTGTAATAAAAAGTCTTCAAATAAAGTATCATCTATTGCTTTCATTGGTGAATTCTGACATTAAGAAAAATGTCAATTCTATATGAACTCGTCCAGAAAATGGAAGAGTCAACATTTCCAAATCATTTTATGCATCCAGCATTACTGATACCCAAAACTAGACAAAGGCATTATAAGAAAAGAAAAGCATAGACCAGTATCTTCCAGGAACATAGATGTCAAAAATCCACAATAAAATATTAATGAATCAAATACAGCTATACATACAGAGAATAAACCATGACCAAGAGGTATTTAATCTGGGAATTCATGATTATTTTAACATTGAAGAAGCATTGTAACCTACCATAAAAATAATAATAAATAAAACACCTTATGATCCTTTCAAAAGATACAGAAAAACTATTTGAAAACATGTTATAATACATTCATGATAAAAAAAAAATCAGTAAACCAGGAATAGAACTCCCTTAACCTGATAAAAAGATTTACAATGAAGAACCCTATTATTATACTTTGTGTTGAAAAACAGAATGCTTTCTCCCTCAGAATGAGGGACAAGAATGTTCACTCTCACCATTTCTAATTAGCAGCATACTGCTAAGGTCCTAGCCATTTCAAGTAGGCCATAAATAAAAGGAATACAGATTGGAAAGAAAGAGAATAACTATTTATAGATGACATGATAGCATATTTAGAAAATCCTAAGGATCCTACAAAAATAGTTATTAGGATTAGTGAGTGAGGTTAGCTAAGTCTCAAGATTCAACACCAATATACAAAAATTGATTTTATTTCCATATACCAGCAAAGATTCCATTTATAGAATTCAAAAATATGAAATAATTAATAAGAAATTTAACAAAATATGTATGAAGTCTTCAGAGGAAATATTGTAATATATTACAGAGAAAATTAAAGATGACCTAAGAGATATTTCATGTTCATGGTATAGAAAACTCTATATTAAGGATGTCAGGTATCTTTAACGTGACCTATAGGTTTAGTGGAAACTCTATATCCCAATTTTTGGAGGGACCAACAAGCTCATTCTAAAATCTATAGAAAACACAAAGGACTTAGAATAACCAAAATAACTTTGAATAAACAAAGCTGGAATATTTATGCTACCTGATTTAAGGACTACAATATAGATAAAACAAGATTGTTTTGGGTCTCCTAGGTCTTTTGCATTTCCAAATTAAAAAGATTGACCTACACTGAGTATGTAAAGCAACTAGAATTATTATACACTGCTGGCAGATATACAAAATGGTACAGCAGTCTGGATATTTCTTATATAAACATATACTTTTAGCAATTGTCCTCTTAGATATTTACTCAAGAGAAATGAAAATGTGTTCACACTGAGACTTCCACTCAAATGTTCACAGCAGCTTTACTCATAATAGCAAAAGCTGAAAACAACCCAGATGTCCATTTATTGGTAAAGGATATTTACTGGTAAAGGACTAGTCGTATGTTATATCCACACAATATAATGTACTACCCAGCAATAAAATGAGCCAACTACTGATATGTGCAACATAGATGAATCTCAACATTATACTAAGTGAAAGAAGTCAAACAGCACTATTCTATTTACATGAAATTCTTAAATAGTTAAAACTAACATATTGAGACAGCAAGATCAGGGTAGGCTAGGTTGGGAGGAATGCGTTGCAAATAATTTTCAGAGTAATAGAAGTGTTCTATATTTTTATTGGGGTGGTGAATATATAGTAGCATCTACTTGTCAAAACCTATGTAACTATTTAGTTGGTGCATTTTATGTTAATCATATCTCAAGGTTGATTTTAAAAGCTTCAGTGAATTCCTATAGTCATTAGGGTAAATCCAGTAGCAAGAAGGTTCTATATCATCTAACCCCTACTTACCTCTCTGGCTTTATCTTTACTATCTCTGCCTCACCCTGTGCCAGCTATGTTGGGTTTCTCATCCATTAAAACACATGCTGTCTCTAGCCTTTGACTTTTGCAGCTCTTTCCTCAAATGCTCTTTCTTTCCCCAACTCTTACTCATCCTTCATTTTTTTCTTGAAGAAAACCATCCCCCAAATCTTGGACTAGGATAAGACCTCTGGTATATACTCTAATAGCATTACTTTTTCATTATACTTTTCATATTAGTAATTATTTGCCTTATTATTGATAATCATGTATAAAGTATGTTTCCACCCTCCAGATCAGAAGCTCTATGAAACCAGGGATATCTATTTTGTTCACCACTCTTCCTTCTCAGTCCCTGATGTACAGGAAATCCTCAAATATTTAATGATAAAGCAAGCAAATTTTTAAAAATCTAAAAATTCTAAATAAAAGAGCCTATAGAATTTAGCAACATATTAATAATACATGTTTAGGCCAGGCATGGTGGCTCATGCCTGTAATCCCAGCACTTTGGGAGGTTGAGGTGGGTGGATCACGAGGTCAGGGGATCGAGACCATCCTGGCTAACATGGCGAAACCTCATCTCTACTAAAATACAGAAAATTAGCTGGGTGTGGTGGCACATGCCTGTAGTCTCAGCTACTTGGGAGGCTGAGGCAGGGAAGGTGGAAGTTGCAGTGAGCCAAGATCGTGCCACTGCACTCCAGCCTGGCAACAGAGCGAGACTCCATCTCACAAAAAAACAAAAAAACATGTTTAAGTAGAGCTTACTGTAAGAAATAACGTTTAGTATTTGGAAGTTTAATACTTTATGTAATTCATCAAATATGTCAAATAAGATAAATTATCTCCAACTACTGCTAATAGTAATAGTTGACTGCTAGTAGCAGTCAACATTATTCTAGAAACATTAGACAATGCAATATGACCAGGAAAAAAAAATGACAGTTATATTCACATTCTGACCATCTATATGAAAAACCCAAGATGATTAACTGAAAAATTTTAGTAATTTCAGTAAGGTGGTCAGTTACAAAGTACATGAACATATATGATAAAAACTGTATTTAAACCAATGCAGCATTGGAATAACAATAGACAGATCAGTGGAATAGATTAGAAAGTAGAGGAGGAGACAACATTTTGCCATATAAGAAATTTCTATGAAATGAACCTTTGGAGAAGCACAGATTAAATAATTGTATTAGGACATTGTGGGTAAATACTTTCCAATATGGAAGAATGAACTGAAATAATTCTAAATCTGTAATTCATCTAAAGTTTAACAAATGAAACCATAAGCGTTCAGATTAAAATACACAAATGCCACTGTGTATATGTCTATACATAATCAGTTAATCTGAGAGTCAAGGAAGGCTTTCTAAGCTGGATCTTAACTGCAAAACAATAAAGGAAAAGGCTAACATGTTAGACTACAAAATTTATAGTTTGTATTGTAAACAAAGTAAAAATGCAAATATTAAATGAACACTGAAGATGTGATAAAAATGACCGAAATTTATAAAGATTTTTCAAAAAAATCAGTAAGATACACTTAAGCAGAAAAATGAGTGAAAACTATGTACATATAATCCAGGAAAAAAATACAAATAGTAAATGAACATGTCAAGATTTCAGATTAAGTAAAAATTAAAGTATTTCAACCAGATTAAAAATATGTAAAAATGACAAACTATACCTAGTGCAGAGAGAAATGGATACTTAAATACAGATGATAGGAATGTAAATTGCCTAGCTTTTCTGGAGGTCAGTAAGGCAGTCTTATAAAATGCCTTAATATGCACATCGCTTCTAGGAATCAAGAAAACATTAGACAATTGTGCAGTACTGAGTGATTTGTAATGTGGTTTTCTTTATAATACTGAAAAATAGAAATGATCAGCAATAAGTGGCTGAGGATAATTTGATACATTTGTAAAACACAGTACCCATACAGACTTTAACATACATTCTGTATATATAGGCATATATTTGACATCAAAAGATGTATACAAATAGAAAAAAAGTATATATATGGAATTATACTCATATATATATATTTAGTGACAGGGTCTCACTCTGTCACCCAGGCTGGAGCACAGTGGTGCAATCATAGCTCACTGCAGCCTCAACCTCCTTGATTTAAGCGATCCTCCTGCCTCAGCCTCCCAAGTTGCTGGCACTACAGGTGTGGTATTACCACACCAGGTTAATTAAAAAAAATTTTTAGAGACAGGGTCCCACTATGTTGCCCAGGCTCACACATAAATATTCAAAGACATAGAAACAACTTTCTAAGAACATTCATTGACATGTTAACATACTGGTCTCTTGCAGGAATCACACATTTCCCCATTTTTGTATTTTTCTCTGTTGAAGGTTCTTTGATAGAACAACAGAACACTTTCTAAAAATAGTTCAAACATTGGATGCAAAGGGATGAGCTGCTAGATTGTTTCCTTATGACTGCTGTGTTTTTGTTTTTTGTTTTTTTGAGATTGAGTTCTGCTCTTGTCGCCCAGGCTGGAGTGCAGTGGCACAATCTCCACTCACTGCAACCTCTGCCTCCCAGTTTCAAGTGATTCTCCTGGTTCAGCCTCCCAAGTAGCTGGGATTACAGGTGCCTGCCACCACGCCCAGCTAATATTTTTATATTTTTAGTAGAGATGGGGTTTTGTCATGTTGGGCAGGCTAGTCTCAAGCTCCAGACCTCAGGCGATCCACCCGCCTGGGCCTCCCAAAGTGCTGGGATTACAGGTGTGAGCCACCATGCCCAGTCGTGGTTTTTAAAAGTATATTGGGGACTGTGAACACTTACCATTTTAAAGGCTAGATGGGTGTTTCTCAAAGTGCATTCCCCAGACCATCCCCTTCAGGATCTGGTATGCTTGCTAAGAGTTTCTTTGTCCCTACCCTAGCGCTACTGAGCTAAGATCACTGGAGGCGGAACCTAGGACTGGCATTTTAAACAAACTCCCAAGGAGATTCTTATGCATACTGATATTTGAGAACCCCTTTGATAGTTGCTATAAAGCTAGAGGGCAGACAACTGAAGTCTGTTCTTGCAGAGGGAAAAGGCAGCCCACTTTGCAAGCTGCAGTTTAGGTGAACCTTCCTTTTCCTGTGCTTTAGCAAGCTTACTTCACCTATTTATTATGTTTGCACATACAGTTAAATCTATGTCTTGACTCTATCTTTTCTACCAATTTGTTTTCTCTTACTTGGGGCCATATTACCAGGGTATATCATTTTATTATATATAATATCTGGAAGGACTAGATATTAAGAGGTGTATTATTTCCCATGGCACTTTTTTAGCTCTATTAGGAAAATCATTCAAATCAGCTTTCTCATAACCAGGAGATTGTGGCCTACTTGAAATCAGAAACTTTTCATGGCCAATTATCTAAACCAGTTGTGATGTACTTCTGATTCTTCCAGAATCATCTGCTTCTACTTATGGTATCATTTCAGCATCTATAGGGTCAGTCTGTCAAGCAAAAGAGCATTAATTAAGTAGTTCTCTCTCCAGCAGATACTTGAAGGAAATTCACAACTCAATTTTCACAGTAATTGGCTCCCAATACACCTTTTCTTAGAGGGAGATGGTGATTGGTTTCTTTTCTGTGGTTTCCATTTTCCTTGGCAGCACACTCCGACACCCCCAAGCAGGCCTTACCGGCATGGTGATCTGGATGGGTTGCCGTTCTCCACTCTTGGTTGGGGTCACACCTTCTGTGTCGTATGTACCCGTATAAACAACTCTGTCCCCATCAGGCTCTTTAGACTTCAGCTCCAGTGGGACAAGCACACCGCCAATGGAAATATTCCTGCAATAGACTTGAGTTGACCACATATGGTTGGAATTAGCCTAGGCACCCTGTCCTGTTCTGGACCAAAACTCTAGGCAGGAAACTTACAGGGTTTGGCTAAGGGGGACATTGTGGTGTGGGAGGAAGTTCTGAAAGTTCAGGAGGCAGTGCTTCTCCTTTTTAGTTATGCATTAAAAACCTACCTATCCCCAGCCCCAGACATTAGGATTCAGTTGGCCTGGGATGTAGTTTAGACACTGGTAAATTATTTTAAGATTATCTAGGTGATCTTAATATGCAGGTAGGCTTGAGAATACTGAACTCATTCTGTAATATTTTTTTTCTCCTGTTCTAACAATCAGGGGGTCCTATGATTTGGAGTGCCTCAAGTCTTCTGCACTCACTGGCATCATTCTTTTGTGTTAGGATAATGGTTCTCAAAGCCAAGTCCCTGGATCAGCAGTATCAGCATCACCTGCAGACCCTAGAAAGCAAATTCTTAGGCCCTACCATAGACTAAACTAGAAACTCTGGGGAGAGCTCCAG
This sequence comes from Cacajao melanocephalus, assembly GCA_963573385.1. Taxonomy (NCBI): domain Eukaryota; kingdom Metazoa; phylum Chordata; class Mammalia; order Primates; family Pitheciidae; genus Cacajao; species Cacajao melanocephalus. The sequence goes on along the minus strand of CAUYLG010069070.1, from coordinate 17,251 downwards.
CATCTGTGTTTTAACAAGCTCTCAGGTGATTCTGAGGTATACTCAGGCTTGAGAACCACTGGGCTAGAGTTGAAAAATCCTTAATAGCATTAAAATGTAACTGGAAAAAAATCGTTTTATTCATAACAAATTAACGTTTAGATTAGTTTGAACACTAGAGGACTAGCTTGAATAAAAAAAGGAATATAGAACAGATAACTCCAGGGATAAGGTTAGCAGGAAAGAAGGGAAAGGAAAAGCCTGGATTATATCCAGGTGCACAGAACACTGGGAAATATGAGAATGAAGGGTGCACGGATCTGTGGGGGATGCTGACAAATAGATGGACCAGGAGTACCAGAAACCATCTAGATTTGGTTCTAGGTCCTTGCACCTTGAAAAGCTAACACAAATATATTGAATTAAAATGTAAACTATAAGTGGTGTCTGATGAATTCAAAGTCCTTCCAACCCCCAATAATGTCCAGCATGTGGTAGATATAATAAATGCTGGTTTATTTTCTCTCTGCAGGCTAGACTTCACACAATGCTTAGGTAGAAGCAAGAGGTTAAGGACTCCACCCGCAGTTCTTCCCGGTAGGCTACTGCATGCTCCCACACACTTCCCCGCCAGAGGTCTACTGGGGTGCATCATCCAGCGGTCGCTGGGAAGAGATCATCCCTGCTATGGATAAATCAAACAAACATACTTTTGCTGCGAGGATGTTGCTAATCCCAGGCACCATCACCAGGCTGAACAAACAACTCAGGAGAAAAAGAAAAGCATATGGCAAGGAAAACTGTGAAACTAGGCCCGAGAAGAGGCGGCCGCTCTCTTACTAGTGCCTACTGCTCCACCCCAGGTCCCAGCCACGGAAGACTGGGGAGCATCCCCCAGGGAGCCCCAGTAACCACCCCTCCTCTGCCTTTCCACCTCATTCCTTTCTCCCTCCTTCAGCCTTGCGGGCAGACCCGGTGGGACGCCTGGACCTCGCGCAGGAGGGCTGGGATTGCGGTAGTGAACCCTGGGGAGCCTCTCCCATCTGCTCCACCCCGACCGCCTGCGGATCCGCGCCCAAGCCTGGACGGAAGGCAGGAGAAAATTTTAAGAGACAAGCAAAAATCCTGGTTTCTTGTCGCTGATTTTAAAGAACCCACTGAGGTCACCGCGATGGGTGGAGGGAAGCGAGAATGGAGGAATACAAGCCAAAGGGAAGGAGGGGGACCAAGGCGGACAGGGAATGACCTCTTCCCCAACCCCCGAGCCCGCTGGGCGCGGCTCTAGGCCAGAGGCTCCCGAGAGACTCAGGCTGTCTCAGGGGCCTCGGTCCTCCGCCTGAAACCCAAGGGGGACCCTGTTGCCACCTGGCGCCCCGCACTCACTCGACCTGCAGCGTGCTGGGCTTAATCTTCACCTCAACCTTGTAGGAGGAGCCGGTGAGCAGCTTGATGGTGCGGTTCTGGCCGAAGCGCTGCCCGTCCACCTTGTAGAAGACCGGGCCGTCATTGGGCTGGATGCGCAGCGCGATGGAGAGGCGCACGAGGCCCGGCAGGTCCCCCATGTCTGGGCGAGGGTCTGGCGCGGCGGCTCCGGGGGGCAGAGGACAGCGCGGGCTGCGGCCGAGTGGCTGGAGCGCGAGGGGCGGAGAGGAAGCGCGGGGAGGGTGAGGGAGGTGGTGGAGCGGAGGCTGCCGCTAGGAACCCGCGCCGTCGCCGCCGTCCGCCGGGGCTTTTGAGCACCAGCTCCTGAGGCTGTGGCCCCCCTCCCCACTCGGCAAGGAAGCGAGTCCAAGAGACGACACCGAGGCCGCGCGCTTCCCCATCCCCCGCTCCTGTGCGGCGCCCTCCGTGCACCCGAGGGCTCAATCCGGCCCGCAGGCCGCCGCGCAGATCCGCGCAGCTGGGGGCGAGGGAGTTAATCCTGTTACGCACCACAATCCCCTTCAGCTGGGGAAGCGGACATTTAGGCTCCTCCTAGAACAGCCCCGGGCGGGAGTAGGGGAGAGGCTTGGCAGGCACTGGGAAGTAGCTGGGGTTAAGCGACCACTATGCCAAGGAGCGAGACCACCGGAATCTGGATACCGCTGCCGCCAACTACGCGAGGTGGACACTGCTGCTCCCGGATACGGCGGCAGCCAGGCGGGAGGAGGCTGAGAGGGGGAAAGAGAGACGGGAAGCGGGACAGGAAACCTCTAGCTGGTGATTTAAATTTAAGGAAATATGAGTCTTTCTAAAGCTTAGGAGAAATGGCCGAGGAAAGGCGCAATTCCGCATGATGGAGCCACGCTGGATTAGGAAAGGATGCAAGAGAAAGAAAATAACCATGTCCAAGGAGCTACATCTTGTGGGTGTTTATTTGCATTATACGTATGCTCGCCTCAAAAGTGACATATACATAAATATACGTAATGAATCACATATATTTACACAGATTTTGAAGTGTAAGCTATTAACCCTGTAAAAGGCAACTGGCATGAGCCTAAGGCATACTGGTAACAATGGCCAAGAGGAGGGATGGGTCGAAGGATTATTGGCAGGGCACCGTATGAGACACCGCAGAGTTATTTGCATATTAAGAGTGATTTTAATTTTTCGTGGCGGAAGTCGGTTGACAGCTGAGTTTTGGAGGCAAGGAGAGACTCAGGGTATGAGGATTGTACTGGGAATGGCTTCCCAGAGCAGAGTGAGTACCTGCTTCAGCACCACCCAGGTGGATAGTACCAGAGCCAGGGAGGACACCTGGGAAATGAAGGGCTAGTGAGAACAAATGGGTAGGGATGGGTTTACTTGGCAGTTTTTGTTTACCCAAGTTAGACTGCTTTTTTGTTTTTAAAGAAATAATAAGCTATACATGTAATATATATTTAATATGGGTATTTATTGCAACATTGGTTGCAAAGATCAAAATAAAACCTAAATGAAATGTTAACCAATAAATAAATGGCTGAATAAATTGTTATATAAACATAATATAAAAAGGTACATAACTATCAAAATAATACAATATATGTTGCATTGGCAAACACATATGCAAAAACTGTTAATGATAAAAGCGGGGTGGCTGGGAAACAAAGCCTGAGGGCAAGCATTTTGTCTGTTTTGTTTGTTACTGTTTCCCCAGCATACCCAAAACAGTGTCTGACACATAGTAGGTGCTCCAGAAATAGTTGTTGAATTGACCTATGGTTGTTGTCTTAATCATGTCCATATGTAAATTCTTTAATATCTTTAAAATTAATTAGTGATTTACCTAGAATGTGATTTACCTAGAATGATGGAAAGAAATCTCATTGCAAGTAGCATCGCTAGTGTTTTAGAACAATGAAAATTTAAAAAATATATAAATATGTATGTTTTTATAAGCACTTTAAAAAGAATGAGAGGGTTAGACAGTAAACTTAATGTTAGTTACTCTGGTGTATGAGTAGTGGAAAGAGGATGAGTATCTTTTTGGGGTCATTTAAAAGCCTTTGGAAATTTTGCCCTTTTTCCAAAACTTTTGTTTAGCTACCCCACAATATTAAGCCAACTTCCACCTGTGTGTGGAAAGGAGTGTTGGACTTGGAGGGCGATGGCTCCATTTTAAAACCTGGTTCTAAGGCCGGCATGGTGGCTCACACCTGGAATCCCAGCACTTTGGGATGCCGAGGTGAGCAGATCACTTGAGGCCAGGAGTTCAAGACCAGTCTGGCCAAAATGGCGAAACCCATCTCTACTAAATATACAAAAAATTAGCCAGGCATAGTGGCACACACCTGTAGTCCCAGCTGCTTGGGAGGCTGAGGCATGAGAATTGCTTGAGCCTGGGAGGCAGAGGTTGCAGTGAGCCAAGATCACCCCACCGTACTCCAGCCTGGGCAACAGAGTGGGACTCTGCTAAAAAAGAAACTCCAAAAAACCAACCAACCAAACCAAACCAAACAAAACAAAACAAACAAATAAAACCCTGTTTCTAGCCTGGCTGGGTAGTGCACTCTTGTAGTCCCAGCTACTTGGCAGGCTAAGGTGGGAAGATCACTTATGCTCATGAGTTTGAGGCCAGTCTGGGCAACATAATAAGATTGCCATCTCATAAATAAATAAAATATAAAAATAAAAACAAATAAAACCTAACTCTGCCACTTTTTAGTTTCTTTATGTAAAGAATGTAACATCTTTATGTTTCAATTTTTATCCTTTGTAAAATGAGGATTAAAATACCTCCTTCCCAACATTGAGAATTAAGTGAGGAAATGGAAATTGTTTGAAAAAATAAATTACTTTTCAAATATGAGGTGTTACTAATGCAGGGCAATATCCACTAGGAATAGTATTTTCAGGACCATACAATGTAAAGTCTTAAAACAAAAGTAATAAATATAAAAGTAATTGGAAAATTTATCATCACTGATACATATGTGCAAAGAATATGAATATGGAATCTGATGGATCTGTGTTTGTATTGCCAGATCTGTGGCTTATAAGCTGCACAACCTTGAACAAAGCTGTTTTATGCTCTTGGAGCCCCAGTTTTTTCATTTGTAAAATGATGGTGGCATAGATGATGCTAATAGAACTAATGAAATTATATAAAACATGCAAGAGTATCAGTCCCATATAGACACTCAACACATTGTAACTCTTTCTATTTAAAAGTATACTTACTGAATATATAGCTACTTTAGTTCAGGTTTGTTACTTGGGTGTATTGCATGATGCTGAGCTTTGGAGTAGAAATGATCCCATCACCCAGGTACTGAGTATAGTACCCCACAGTTAGTTTTTCAACCCTTGACCCTCTTCCTCTCTCACCAGCTAGTGGTACTCAGTGGCTTCATTACATTACCTATGGAATGAAGACTACTAGCCAGGGAGGGAGGGAGAGGGTTGAAAAACTAACTGTTTTATTTCCATGGGTACCCAATGGTTAGCACTCACTCAAAAGTGAGAACATGCGGTATTTGGTTTTTTCTTCCTGCGTTAATTCACTTCTTGCTGTATATTTTTAAGGTATCTAGTGCTTTCAGTCTTTTTGTAGATTTGTTATTACCTCAGATTGGTGATCTTAAACATTGTCTATCTAATGGACAACCCTTATTACCGTTCTTTTGAAACTTGGGAAATTGAGCCCAAGTGAACAATGGACTTACTTGTCATTCAGAGGAGTCAAATGCTATGGCCTGACTGCTTGTATTCTCCCAAAATGCCTATGTTGAAATTGAATCCCCAAAGCAATAGTATTAAGTGGGTTCTTTGGGAGGCGATTAGTTCATAAGGGCTCTTCTGCCCACATGAATGGGATTAGTATCCTTGTAAAAGAGGCTTGAGGAAGCTTGTTTGCCCCTTTCTGCCATGTGTGGATGCTGCGGGAAGTTGCCATCTTTAAAGTAGATAGTGAGCCCTTACCAGATTCCAAATTTGCTTGCACCTTGACCTTGGACTTCCAAGCCTCCAGAATTATAAGCAATAAATTTCTGTTGTTTATAAATTATCAGTCTAAGGTATTTTGTTATAACAGCATGAACAGACTAAGATATTGTGCTAACAACAGTTCCATATTTGCTGTTCCAGTCTCTGCTGAATTCATATTAAAGAGTTCAAAATGCAGTTAGCATTAGGACACAGGACATAGTCATGTTCATGTATATGAAAATAAAGTAGTTAAGAGTGCTGGGGCTGGATTATACATATACATATTTATATACACATAATTATGTCATGTGTTGTCATAATGTGTCCTGGGTTTGGATTATACAAACACATATGCGCAATGTAATACCAGCACACTTAACAATGTATTTTCCTTTTTATTCATGTTCATATTCAGGCACAGCTTAACATCTGCAGGAGTTTCTTTTATTTTATTTTCTTTCCTTTTTTTTTTTTTTTTTTTTGGGTTTTTGAGATGGAATCTTGCTCTGTCGCCCAGGCTAGAGTGTAGTGGCACGATCTTGGCTCACAGCAACCTCCACCTCCCACATTCAAGCGATTCCCCTGCCTCAGCCTCTTGAGTAGCTGGGATTACAGGTGTGCACCACCACACCCAGCTAATTTTTTGTATTTTAGGAGAGACAGGGTTTCACCATGTTGGCCAGGATGGTCTCAATCTCCTGACTTTGTGATCCACCCACCTCAGCCTCCCAAAGTGCTAGAATTACAGGCATGAGCCACCAAGCCCAGCATGCAGGAGTTATTTCTTATTTTTATTTTTAAATTAGTGTCAATGATTTATGATGGGCTTGACTCCTTCCTTTGCCTACCTCAGAATGTCTTAACATTAGAGATCTTAACTGGTACCCTTCATATTTTATTTTACTTTATTTTATTTTTGAGATGGAGTCTAGCTCTGTCACCCAGGTTGGAGTGCAGTGGTGTGATCTTGGCTCACTGAAACCTCCATCTCCCAGGTTCAAGCAATTCTTATGCCTCAGCCTCCTGAATAGCTAGGATTATAGGCATGTGCTACCATGCTGGACTGATTTTTTGTATTTTTTTAAAGCAGAGATCGGGTTTCACTATATTGGTCAGGCTGGTCTCAAACTCCTGACCTCAAGTGATCCACCTGCCTCAGCCTCCCAAAGTGTTAGGATTACAGGTGTGAGCCACCATGCCCAGCCAGGTACACTTTACATTTATATTAGGGCTTTCTTTCCTGGCTACATTTGCTAGTCATAAAGACAAAGCCATCCTCCTGGACCAATTCTGTATAACCTAAGTCTTCCCTTAGGCCCAAAGGATTTTGTAGCCATGGCAATGAGCAATAGGTCTCATTTGTCTGCTAGGCTCTTAGAGGATCTGGTTACCTCTTTATACAGTCATGCACACCTTGGTCCAGTAATAGTGATAGTAATGTCAGTTTTGTATTTTGTTCTGGGCCAATTTAGCATAGCCATTTATGTTCCAAATAAAACTTTTGCTGTTTCCTGACATAATTATTATCTGTCCTGAATAACCAGGACAGTCCCACTCACTTTTTCTCCATAAATGTAAGTAAATACTCAGTTAAAACTAGATTCCATGGAGATAGTTTTCTACTTTTTCTGTTCTTGACTCCTTTTATGAGGCTGGCTAGGGTTCCATGGAAAAAGAACATAAATTTCTCCTTAAATTAGGTGGAAATGTCTGTATTAAATACCACCACCACACCAATACTTCTAATTTTATATCTCCAGGTTCAAAGATCTCCTCTAAGTTCCAGATTCACATAAGCACCTCCTGGCAGAATGTCTCCACTTATGTGTCTAATAGGTTAATAGTTGTCCCAAGCATAACATGGCCAAACGTGAATTCTCAGTTTTTCTTTTTTAACCTCAAACTCATTCTCCCTGAGGGTTACTTTTTTTTTTTTTTTTTTTGCAGTGTTCTGCATGCAGCTGATAGTAGACTGCACCGCAGTGGTAACAGTGGGAATGGTGAGAAGTGCCTGGAAACAGCTTGCTTGTGAAGAACTGATAGGACTTCCTGATTGATTGGATGCAAAGGGTTAGAAAGACAGGCAGCAGGCTGGGCGCGATTCTGTTTCTTACTCATTCTGTCGCCCAGGCTGGAGTGCAGTGGCGTGATCGTGGCTCACTGCAATCTCTGCCTCTCAGGTTCAAGTAATTCGCCTGCCTCAGCCTCCTGTGTAGCTGGGATTACAGGCGCCTGCCACCATGCCAGCTAATTTTTGTATTTTTAGTAGAGATGGGGTTTCACCATGTTGGGCAAGCTAGTCTCAAGCTCCTGACCTCAAGAGATCCACCTGCCTTGGCCTCCCAAAGTGCTGGGATTACAGGTATGAGCCACCGCACCCAGCCGAGGTTTTTTATCTCAGTAAGAGGCACCATAGTTTACTCTGTTGAGCAACAGGTAAAATTATTGTTTTATTCTTAATGCCTGCCTTTCTTTCTTTTTCTTTTTTTTTTTTTTTTTGAGATGGAGTCTCGCTCTGTCACCCAGGCTGGAGTGCAGTGGCTCAATCTCGGCCCACTGCAACCTCCACCTCCCGGGTTTAAGCAATTCTCTGCCTCAGTCTCCCAAGTAGCTGGGATTACAGGTGCGTGCCACCATGCCCAGCGAATTTCTTTGTATTTTTTAGTAAAGACTGTGTTTCACCGTTATGGTCAGGCTGGACTTGAACTCCTGACCTCGTGATCCACCCACCCGGCCTCCCAAAGTGCTGGGATTACAGGTGTGAGCCACTGCACCTGGTTGGATACCTGTCTTTCTAACCCTTTGCATCCAATCTATCAGGAAGTCTATCAGTTCTTCACAAGCAAGCTGTTTCCAGGCACTTCTCACCATTCCCACTGTTACCACGGTGGTGCAGGCGACTATCACCTGCATGCAGAACACTGCACATGGCACCCTGATGTCTGTCCCTTGCCCACTCTTTCCCCTTACCGTCTATTGTAAGTATTTCTCCGCCTGTGTCACACTCCAGGTCCTCACTCCCTTTATTTTTCTTCAGCGCACTTGTCACCAACTGTAATTACAAAAGAAACTTGCCTACTTGTATATTGTGCTCCCCACCCCCGCCGTCCTCTGCAACCCCAGTGTATAAAAATAGTTTTAGGACAGAGATTCTATTCTGTTTATAACTATATTCTCAGTACTTAGAACTGACTCCAGTGCACAGAGGTGACAATATTGGTTTGGTGAATGAACAGATACATTAATTATTCAAGATTATTTGTCATTTTTCTCCTTTACCAAGGCCCAAGTCAAGTTCTTCCTTTTCTTTGAAGCTGTCACTGACTAGTCCAGCCCCCACCAATGCTCACTTCCTTTGAAGTCCTACAGCAATCATGGTATAGGCAACTTTCAATTAATCAAAATGCTGCGGGTCATGGAGGGCTGGGAGAAAAGAAGGTGGCCTGGATAATCCAAATTCATGATAAAAATAGAATTAGTAAAAAATCCAGTACAAAATATAATATTTATAATATACCTAATATTTAGGGTATATTTTCCCTGTGTAGATTTCTTTCAAAGGTAAAAATGATACAGCTACTTTTAGGAACACAAAACATTACAAAAATTGTTCAACCAAAAAAATAGCAGTTTTCTTTGGTTTTCAAATAATATAGTGAGGTCCATGCCATATGAATGTGTCAATGAACAAACTGTCTTTTTAAGTTCTGTATTTTCCAGCCATTGTCTGAAATATTGATCTCAATTTTATTTTTGCTTTCTGCTTCTCCAACACCATCATTTCCCATCTTCACACTGAGCAACTTCACAAAGCTGTCATTTTTCAGTCTTTGCAAACAAGGTTTCCATGTATTGGACCTAAGCCACTGGTCATTGCCATTTTCTTCAGTGTGTTCTCATGAGATTGTATGAATATGGTTACTGAGCAAAATAACACATTAAAGTTATCTTCTGTTCTTAAGGCTGCAAATATTTTTTGTTTAGTGTAGGTCAAACCAAACAAGGGCCATTTCCTGAGTCTCCTGTAATGGATCCAATCCGTTACATCCTTCTCTTTTCCAAGAAAAACAGTTTTCTATAATGCTTTTTCTTTTCTTTTTTTCTTTTCTTTTTTTTTTTTAACTCAAACCAAGTGACAATGATTCAGGTTGCTTAATATGTGCCTCTCCCCCCATTTTCCTAATTGTCCAAATATTTCAAACATGTTCAAGTATTTCAAACATTGTTAAGATGCTGACATTTTGATTACTAAGGTTATTTTAATGACACATAAACTTTTAGATGTTCAACAGCAGCCATATAGCTTAGATTTCTAGAGAACAGTGGCTGAATGTCAGGCTGTGGCACCAGTAGGTTGTATCTGATTGGTGAGGGGTTTAATGCTTAGCAGATGGTGTTAACTAACAGATGTTTTAAAATATGCAGGTGTTATGGCAATTTTAATATTTTTCCACAGATGCAATATTGCTTTTTAAATGCAATTATGTTGGAAACCAATTAGTATACCACCAGATAATTAGTAATTAATTACCCTAACAATTATATTTATATACTATCTTACATGATTCTCTTATTTTTTTCTTCTTTGTATGTCTTATGTTTCAATCAGACTATAATTTCCTCTTCTTTTATATATGTCACAAAACCTAGCACAGCTGAATTAGTCAGGATTCCTTTGCAAGTGGTTTCAAATAAAAAAATTCAATTCTAACTAGCTTAGGGGACGATTACCTGGGTGTATTATGTGTCAAAAGAAAGAGTTGATGAAGCAATACACAAGAGACAGAAAGGATCAGCTGGAATAACCAGAACTAGAAACTTTAGAGCCAAATGGGTGGAAAGGGAGACTTGTGGCTCTATAAAAGGGGGTACTATTTCCCAAGGAAGGGACCAGTGAAGAATCTGGGAAGACAAAATTAAAAATAAAAACAATAATAAATGACAGAGGTGGGATTTGAGCTGAGATGGTCCAACTCCAGTGTCTGAACTCTGAGCATAGTGCCTGCCAAACCCACCACCACTGATAACCCTTATTGTATTAGTCAAATAACTGTAACGCTGTCTAATCTTACAGAAGACGTAATTATGGAGTTCAAAGACAAGATGGGAGTTTTTAACAATTTCTTGAAGTTTGTTCTACATCTAGAGTCCTGTGATTAACTAAGAAACAAACTGAATAAGGGAAGTTAGGGAATCTGGATATTCCCACTTCTCACGCCCAACCTCTTCTCCTGACATCCACATGTGTGGCCACATGCTTAGGTGCCTCGAACCCCCACACGGAAGTAGCATACACAATCCCCATCACTTGTCTAAATGTATGGGAGGTATTTGTTGACATTAAGAAACCCCAATGCCCTTAAATTACAAAATATGATCAGATTTCCTACTAATGATGACTGGTCTGGCTTTGAGCTGCTGTTGGGATCATGTGATTGGATTGGCAGAGTGACTGTTATTTTCTTGCTTGTCCTGCCTTATGTTTTACAAAATGTCATTCTTGAATAATCACAGGACTTCTAATACTGACAAGTAAGAAGTAATAAACAGTGGAATAGACTGTGTACTCTAGAGGAAAATCAGAGGACCGGTTGAAAAACAAAGCGCAATTCCTAAAGATCAAATTGTCACTTACAGTGAAGTGCAATATACCGTTATTGCATTCTATGCACCATTACCTATGGATTACAGTTGTAAGCCACTGCACCTGGTCTTGCTACTGGAGCTGGCCTAAAACTAATGTTTGAGAACTTACTGAAAAGTGTGAATAAGGAGAGTATGGGCAGTTACATAAATAGGTTAGGAAGCAGTGAATAAACTTACTTTTTTTCCTTGAGGGAAAAGATGCTATTGTATTACAAGATTCAGAAAATATGACCAGTGTTTTATGGAAAACAATGTGCAGGGAATTCCCACCTCTTCGTTTGCTAGTTCCATAGGTTACACACAGACACTCCAAAGATTCAGTTTCAGGGAGTGTCTGGTACAGCTGTGTTCACAGACTGAGTGTCCAGACAAGGGACTGGGCTATGACGTGGAGTAGAAGGCTCTTGAGAGCAACAATATGCCAGTAGTTAGTGTTAGGAATCCAATAGATCCTGTTCTAACATAGGCACCATTAGCTATGACTGCATAAAAAGTGGCCCCATAACGTAGCAGCTTAAAACAACAAACATTTATTATCCTACAGTTTCTGGGTGTTCAAGAGTCCAGGGGCGTTCAGTTGGGTGGTTTTGGCTCAAGGTCTTTCATGAGGTTGCATTTAGGCTGTTAGCTGGGGCAGAAGTTTCTGAAGCCTCCACTGGGGCTGGTGCATCTGCTTCCAAGTTCACTTACATAGGTGATGGCAGGTCTCAGTTTCTCTCTGTCTCTTGGCTGGAGGCTTCAGTTTTTTGCCATGTGGGCCTTACTGCATGACATGGCAGAGATGGTAAGAGAGGACAGAAGCTGCAGTCTTTATAAGCTCGTCTCAGAAGTGGCATGTTACCATTTCTACTGCAGGCTGTTGCAGTGTGGGAGAGGACTGACTACAGAAGGGACTACACTGACGACCAGCAGGCAGGGATTGTTGGGGGCCAATTTGGAGCCTGGGTACCACAGGCACAAAAGCATTCATTAAGATTGTTCTTCCTCAGAAATGTCAGGTCAAATCCATAATATTCCTAACAAGAAAGCCCAAGAGAATAGACATATTTTGGTTTGAATAAATAGCATTGTGTGTGTGTGTGTGTGTGTGTGTGTGTGTGAGATCATTGCTCTACAAATATTCAAAACAAGGGTCAGCAAACTATAGCCTTTGGGACAAATAAGGCTGCCTATTTTTGTATGGCCCATGAAATAAGAATGGTTTCACACTTTATTTATTTATTTATTTACTGAGATGGAGTCTCAGTCTGTCACCCAGGCTGGAGTGCAATGGCACCATCTCAGCTCACTGCAACCTCTGCCTCCCAGGTTCAAGCCATTCTTGCTTCGAGCCTCAGCCCCACGAGTAGCTGGGACCACATGCACACCACCACATCTGGTCTTTTTTTGTATTTTTGGTAGAGACTGGGTTTTGCCATGTTGACCAGGCTAGTCTCAAACTCCTGAGCTCAAGCGATCACCTGCCTTGGACTCCCAAAGTGCTGGAATTACAGGTGTGAGCCACTGCACCTGGTCTAGCCACCACATCTGGCCTCACATTTTTAAATGCTTGGTAAAAAGTCAAAGCAATAACTATACTGATGACATGGGAAAACTACATGGTTCAAATTTCAGTGTCCACAAATAAAGTTTTATTGAAACACAGTCAAATTTTGGACAAATTTTGTAATATTAAGTATCTAAAATATTAAACCAATGTTTCATAAACTATTTAAACAACATCAATCTCACAAGAATTATTAGGTGTTCCATGACAAATGATCTGTGGTCGAGTAATTGCAGGAAATCCAAAGTTTAAAAATATTAACATATATGTGTGTATACGTATGTATGTGTACACACACACACAACACTAGAACTTTCTAAAGCCTTTAATTTGATATGGTAAAAATACTAAATTATATTTCCAAAAATTATACTAAATTATATTTTTAATTAAATATATATTTGCCAAATATATATTTATATTAAAATTTTGGAAATATAATTTAGTATGCAATGTCTCCTAAATGTTTTTCAACTGCCAAAACTCTTTCCTCAAAACGAATGTTAGTATCACTGAGGGCACTAGTGTTCCATCAACTACTGTTCCCATAAGTATTGAGAAATGTTGCATTAGATACATACTATACATATTTCCTGTTATGTGCCACTTGTTAAGAGTATAGAACAGATGCATACCATCTACTATTAATCTTTAAAATAAATATAATCAACCTGGATCTTGCTGTAATTATGTGTAATGAACTTAGGGGTATCATGGCCTCTGCTCATTGTGAACTCTTTGTTTTCCTTCCTCTGAAGACCCAGCCATTTGGTGGGATGAGGGCAGGAAGGACAATGGAAGCAACAGACAGCTAGAGTCCTCAGCAACTGAGGCCTACTCAGGAAATCCACCAAGACAATGAGCCCCTCAGTCCTTTCTTGAAGCAACATAAATTCACTAACTCTGGTCATGACCAGAAAGGAAGAAGAAAAAAATAAGCATATGACAAGCCCAAGATGTTTCCCAGCTCAAAGAAGGGGTTTGAAATATAACCTTTTATTCACCCCACTTTTATGGTGGCAGAACCATTCTCTTACTCATTTGTACTAACTGTCTGGCCTTGCCCTATTCCATGTGGTCTTAGTGGAAATGCTGAATACAGTGCTTTGTGCTGGCTGTCACTTAGGGAAAAATGTAGCATGGAGATGAGTCAGCCATTGACAGGGTTGTAAGGAGATTGTCTATGATTTTCATGAGGAGAGCTGGGAGCTGTGGGTATCAAGGTTCCTGTGCATGCTGAGGTCTGTGCATTCTATTTGAATAATGTCAGCTTTCCAATATCCATTCATCCTTCCTTCCTTCCTTTCTTCTTTCTCTCTTTCTTTTCTTTCTTTCTCTCTTTCTTTTCTTTCTTTCTCTCTTTCTTTTCTTTCTTTCTCTCTTTCTTTCTTTCTTTCTTTCTTTCTTTCTTTCTTTCTTTCTTTCTTTCTTTCTTTCTTTCCTTCTTTCTTCTTTTTTTCTTTCTTTCTTTTTTGGAGATGGGGTTTCACTATGTTGCCCAAACTGGACTCCAACTCCCCAGCTCAGGTGATCCTCCAGCCTCCCAACTAGCTGGGACTACAGGCACATACTATTCTATCGAGCTCAGTATTCTTCTAATAAATACTTTTTATTGTTTAGTAATTCAGAGACAATTTCCTTTCTGGCAGTCAAATAATTATAGTAGAGTTGGGGTCAGGGTGCAGCATAATCAGAATATATACTAAAATTTTAATAGTAACAGTTACTTTCTAAAATTTTTCTTGTCTGTATTTTCTACAATGAATAATGTATTATTTTATAATATCAAATGAATGGATAATAAAGCTACTTTTACAAGGATTGAAGACAGATGCATAACCAGGCACCTGGGATTTGTTGATTACCACAATTGAGCCTGAATTTAGCTCTAAGGTTTCTGAGAGTTAAGGAGGAAAGTTGAAACAGGAAACATATGGGTTATTTAGTCTAACAAAAAGAAGAAAACATATTTTGCTAGAGATGAGGGTTTTCCTGGCACTGAATTTAAGGAGAAATCTTGTACATGTGTGGGTTCTTGTGTAAGGTACATAGAGTAACTTAACGGCTATTATCTTGAAATGTGATTTTACAAAAGACAAAATGTTCTTCAAATGTATTTTTACATTAGTATGGTATAAAAACTAAGAGACTCACAGTAAATCTTAACGTAATGAAGATATCTATGCAAGATACCAAAATAACAAGGCCAGATAAATTTCATTCTTCAGGTATCAAACTAATGTAGGAAAATCCCAGCTCTTCCTTTCACTTACCTAAAAGCATCACTTCTTCCAACATAGATCCAATTCACAACATTATTCTTAACAAGTGGATATATTTGTGGTTAGTTTGTGCACATTCCTCACTGAACAGCAGAAATTTAGTCAAAGATATCCAGTTGAATTTGCTCTTCTTTCCAGTTATCTCTTTTCACTTCTTTCTCATCCCCAAATTTCCATACATCCTGTCTGATCCAAGTTCACCTCTTATCCTCAACTAAGGAGATTCAAGGTTTTGCCTACCTTACTCAATAAAAAAAAAGTATGGTTTAGTTAGTAGAATAATTTCCATTTATTGTTCTCAAACAAGGTCTTTAATGCCTTACCAACCTACCAAAAGATATTCTCTTGGGACTTCTGCTTTTGACATGATGATGAACCATATAGCCTTAAAGAGCTCTCCTCTTACCAAATAACTTGAACCAACACAAAACCTAATTTTGTGATGTTGCTTGTATCACAGAAAATAGGAAGCTTTCCAAAGGAAAACAACAATAACAACAGACATCCAGTGAGTCTTGAGGGCCTCTGAGAAGGTAGAGTTGAAGAGGGGGCAAACAAAATTAAGAGATCAGTCCTGCAGTTCATAAACTCAGCTGATGCCCAGTGGTAAGATGAGGGAAGTTGGGGGAAGGGACAAGTGTGAAACCCCAGATGCACCAAATGTAGATTAAAAGTGTTTGCAGGTTTGTTAACAGCCCCCAACTCCTTGACAAAGTGAATAAAAATCATCTCTGGAGGAAGAATTCTTAATTTAAGCCTATACATTTTTCAACAGATAAACTTCAGCAAAGTATCAGCTTGTCATCAAAGATCACCAAAACCATATAGAAGAAAAAAGAATAAGATTTCACACAAAAAATAAGTAACACACTTAGACCATTAATGACTTCAGATACTAGAACACAAGATAGGAAATATGAAATAGCTATGGATGAAATGTTTAAAGAAATAAAAGATGAAGCCCCAAAGATGAGCTTGGCCATGAGACTATAAAATATGCTAAGGTAGCTATAAAAAAATTTTAAATTCAATGAGACCAGGTAGCAGTGATCCATTTCCAAATAAAGTTACAGAGCTGGGGAAAGAATCAACTATCCACCAGCAGTAGAATGGATACATTATGGGCAATAGAATACCATGCATTAATGAAAACGAACCAACTAGACCTATATGTAATAATATGAATGCCTCTCTCAATATTAAACAAAAGAAACAAGATCTTCAAGAATAAAAATAATAGGATCCCATATATTTCAAAAACAAGTAAATTATTATACCAGTTAGAGTACACTTTCATTTGTGTGTTTATATGTGCACATAAATGATAAAGGAAATCAAGAAAATGATTATCGTGCAATCAAGATAGCTATAATCACTGGGAGTGAGTGAAGGAGGGATGTATGAAGGAGAGAGGCACATGGGGTTTCCTGGACGCTGGAACTATTCTATTTCTTGAGTGGTTACACACATATGCATTTCATCATTTTTCTTTAAACTGGTTACACATTTTATGCACTACTCTGTATATGCATTACATGATAAAAGCAAAGAAAAAAGCCACACAGGGACCTACAGTTCCACCAACGGGATGATTATGTTGTTCTTATCTGACCACAATCCATCAGTAGGCAACGTATCAGAGCTGCCTCTCAAAAACAAACAAACAAACAAAACAACAACAACAACCCCCAAAAAACCCCATCAAAAAGTAGAGAAAATTATTAAAATGGATTGTACTGCAATTAAGAATGCTTGTTCATCAAAGATACCATAAAGGAGAGAAAAGACAATCTATAAAGTGTGAGGAGATATTTATAAAAATTCCAGAAAAGTCAGATATACACTAAGGGCTCATCTGGGGTAACTACCTCATTCTAGATGCCTGGTGCCATCTCTGTCTCTTAATTTTGCTTGTAAAAATATTTTATTATTTTTTCATATTATAAAAATAATACGTGTTCATTATTTGTTGTAGGAAATATAGTCAAGGAAAATGAAAAGAAAAGCAACCATTACTTTAAAAATCTTATTGTATATTATCTGATTCTATATCCTACTGCCATGCCCCAACTTCATTATTGTTATTTGGTTGCCAGTAAGGAAAATTGACTCCAACGTACCTAAACAATAAAAAGTATATATATATATATATATATATATATATATATATATATACACACACACACATATATAGGTAAGTCAGAGTCAACAATAAAAAGTATGTGTATATATATAGATATATGTACTTTATATATATATATACACTTTTTTGGTTTATATTGTTTATATATATATATACTTTATATATATATAAAGCATATATATATGCTTTATATATATAACAAACATATATATGCTTTATATATATAACATATATATACTTTATACTTTTATATATATATAACAT
>CAUYLG010069067.1:0-15370 GCA_963573385.1 Cacajao melanocephalus | reverse complement strand
GGGTTGTCACTCTTAAGTGGGTGTTGAACAATGAGAATACATGCACACACGGAGGGGAACATCACACACCAGGGCCTGTTGGGGGGTGGGGGAGTTAGGGGAGGAATAGCAGGGGGTGGGGGGATTGGGAGGGATAATATTAGGAGAAATACCAATATAGATGATGGGGGGATGGATGTAAGAAACCACCATGGCATGTGTATACCTATGTAAAATCCTGCACGATCTGCATATGTACCCCAGAACTTAAAATATGTATCTATATATCTATATATATATATTTTTTAACCAAAGGTGTATGAATACATTTTTTCCTTATTATAACTTGGGCTGGCTACACCTATTTTGTTTTGGTAAATTTTATTTTATTATCCTACTTTCTCCAAGTAGTCTGTAATTGCAATTTACCATTTTCTTTGTATTTTCTTTTTGAGGTGGAGTCTCACTCCGTTTTCTAGGCTGGAGTGCAGTGGCCCAATCTTGGCTCACTGCAAACTCTGCCTCCCATGTTCAAGTGATTCTCCTGCCTTAGCCTCCCAAGTAGCTGGGATTACAAATGTGTGCCACTATGCCCAGCTAATTTTTGTAATTTTAGTAGAGATGGGGTTTCACTATGTTGGCCAGGCTGGTCTCAAACTCCTGACCTCAAGTAACTGCCTGCCTTGGCCTCCCAAAATGCTGGGATTACAGGTGTGCCCGACCATGCCTGGCCTATTTACTCTTGACCACAGAGTTAGGGATATTTGAAATTTTCAAGTAGTTATGTTTTAACACTTAAATGTTTCTTACTAATTTTTAGGTTTATTGAATAGTGATCATTATTAGTAATCATTATTATTGATTACTATGTGATAAACCTAAAAATTAGTAAGAAACATTTAAGTATATTTACACCTATACCTTACACTCTACATCAAAATTAACTGCATATAAATTAAATGGTTAAATTATAAACTTCACATTAATAAATGAAAAAACATAAAGAAATATTTTCTACATAAAAAAGAAACCTTGTAGAGAAACGTTAATAGATTGGATCCAAAAAGAATTCTGTACACAACATACAGTGATTGTAATTGAAGACTTTTGAGATAATACTTACAGGAAAGAGGCAAAGGATTAATATTTGTCGTATTTTAAATGCTCATGCAAATTGACTGAAAAACATTAAGACCCCAAAGATAGATAGGCAAAACCCTTGAATGTTACACTGACAAAAGAGGAAATATGTAAAAGATGTGCATGAGTATGATAAATAGTTACAAATAGAAAGAAAAATGTGTCAAAAGATAATATCAAAGAAAAATTCAAGACAAGCGATTTTATATTAATAAAAAGTATAATTCACAATGAAGCTTTAGTAGTCATAACTCTTTTTATTTGTATAATATGGTCATTAAAATCTATGAAGCGAAACTACCAGAAATATACGTAAAATTGATGGAAACACAATCGTTATGAGAGGTTACACTAAGTGTGACAACTCACATAAGCAAAATGTATAGCTACCCAAATGCTTTGTCATCATTTATTAAATAACTTCTCTTCTAGCTGACGTGAAATGCTATTTTTTGGTAGATATTGGAATTCACTTGCTCAAATTCCACTCTAATATCCAAGGGACACTTCCTATATTATAGAGGCTGAAAATTTGAAAACCACCTTTCCAGGGGTTCCTTGCAGCTATGTTTCCATCATTCGGGTGTGCCAATACCTCATTTGCTTTTGGAATTACATGAATGGCAGAGAAGTGGTAGACATCTATTTTGCTAGCACAAATGATCACAGCAGGATAGTCTTATAGCCAGTTGATTCGAGACGTGGCAGCCTCTAACAGTGGCCATGGCAGCTTTTATGGTTATGATAAAAACCATGTAAGTCTGGGGCTGGGAGTTATTTCTAGAAGCTAAGCCCAAGAATCTGCTCCACTGGCCCTTCCAAATATTTTATAATATCTGGTAACAAATCCTTTTCTGGTTAAACTAGAAAAAATAGTTTCTGTTATCTTCAATGGAACCCCATCCAGTGCAATGATGGTATCAAACATTAAATTCTTATATACACAAACACCTAGTTCTGGATATATAGTCTATTCAATTGAATTGTCTATCTTTATGCCAGCCTAAAATGATTGAATTATTGTAACTTTATAATATGGTTTAATGTGTGGCAGATCTGGTAATCATCTTTACTCTTCTTTTACTAAAAAAAAGTTTTCTTTTGGATGAACTTTAATTTCACTCTGACAATTCTCACTCTACCTGTGTTCCTTGGAGATTTTAATTCAATAGGCCAGACGAGGAAATTGCTTATCCTCTGGGCTGGAGGTCCAGACTGAGTTTACAGTGTCTTGATAGTAAATCTAGTGTACCCGTCATAAGATATTTCTAAAGATTTAAGGTGGGGGTTTGGATAATAAAGTGTGACGTTAATTTTCACATCTACCAAAACTTTTTAAATTTTATATCAAATGACTTACCAAAAGGTAGAATAGAGAGGTCTGGATACTTCAGTGCATCTCTAGTTTGGAAAATGATCAGTGGTCATCGGAGGGGAAACTGCGTCTCATAGTTTTTATAATTGCATTTATTAGGCACAGGAAAATGTAAACTCAGAGAGGCTGAGATAGAACCAATCCTCCAGGATAAACTTCAGCAAAAGCCTAACACCTTTGTTTCTCTTTTTCTTCCTAGACACTTGTAACAGCACTAATCTACAAATAAGTATATATGAGTTCTGGTCCTGGCCTAGCTACTTTGGGCAAACCATTTAACTTCTTTGAGGTTTAGGTTTCCATTCTAACAAGATGCACATGCTAATATCCATTCTCTGCAAGTCACTGGCTTTTAACATATAATATGTATAAGTGTCATGCACACTGTAGCATCCCATACAAAGGTGAGTTAATATATTTTCTTTCTTTATTATCTCTTTTACCTGCCTTAATCACCAAAGCATTGTGGTCTGTCATTCCATCTTCTTCAGTAGACTTTTCAACCATTTCTGATTTTTTTTGACAATTACTTAGTCATCATTTCTATAATTCCCTGTCAAACCCTGCTAGTGTCTGTGAGATCCTGCCCCTCTTCTCAAGTGGTTCAGCACTTAAGAATGGGGACAATCCTTCCTTCCTTCCTTCCTTCCTTCCTTCCTTCCTTCCTTCCTTCCTTCCTTCCTTCCTTCCAATGGAGTCTCACTGTCTCACTCTGTCTTTCAGGCTAGAGTGCAGTGATGCACTGCACTTGGTTCACTGCAACCTCTGCCTCCCAGATTCAAGCGATTCTCTTACCTCAGCCTCCCGAGTAACTGGGATTGCATGCACTCGCCACCATGCCCAGCTAATTTCTGTATTTTTAGTAGAGACAGGGTTTCACCATGTTGTCCAGGCTCATCTCAAACTCCTGACCTTAAGTAATTGAACTGCCTTGACCTCCCAAAGTGCTGGGATTACACACATGAGCTGCTGTGCCCAGCTAGGACAATTCTTGTTACATGTTAATTCCTTAAAACCACCAAAGTCTATTCAAGATCTGATATAGTGATCAAGAAATAAAGGTGGACATTGATAAAAAGTATGAGATTAGTTTTACATATGTACATTCTCATCGCACTCATAATGGCATCTGTTAAACCTTCATCTGACTTTGACTTTTAAAATAAAATGGCTTGTAAAAGCTTTGAATTACCAGGCTGTGGGATGCTCTTGGGATCTCAAAGGAGTAACACAGAGGTCTAGGCACTCAGCACTGTATGGAATCAAAATTCCAGTAAAATATGGAGAGCAGAAAGATTGGGCAGGGAGAACTCGTGAAAATTTAAACATGATCCTCGGGTTCATTTGGAAAAAAATTAGGTGACAATGGATATTTTTAAAAAAAACACCACCAACAAGGGCATTGCCTGGCCATAATTTATTGTGTTATTTTACCACTTTCATTCTTTGTACTTTAGGTACTCTGCTTCCTTATACATAAGGTAATTTTTTAAACTTCATGGAAGAGAAAAACAATCACACACACATAAAGTATGAGTTTATTGCTGTTATAAGAATGCTACATGAACATAGGAGAAGGTTTTGAGAGTGCAGAAAATATAAAGGAAAAATAATCATTTGTTATACTTAGCATATTAGCAAATTAACATTCTGGTGCTATCCTTTTCCTTTTTCTATACATTGTTTCTATATATTTTATAAACTTCTATATGAAATTTTAAACATTAAGCGTATATATACATCATACACGTAGGTTGCTTTTTCACTTACTGTGTCATGAACATTTTTCTCATGATTTCACAAAATCTTCGGCTTGTAAATCTGGTGATTACACTTTTGACAGTGTTAGACTCTGCTGGAGGTGATTTTTTCCCTTCTTGATCTGAGAGATAAGCAGTTATTTTTCTTTTTGAAAAGAGAAAGCCAATTTTCAGTTTATACCAGTAGGTGTCATCCATTCACACAAAGCGTAACCTAAGAAACCTAATATAATTTGACTTAGTCTCTATAATTTCTACCAAATTCCAGTGTAGTGTTCCAGCCTATCTAAGCTCCTTGGGTGAAGGACATTTAGGCTTTCAGTTGAATTTGGAGAAGAGGTTATTTTTGCTATTTAAGGTGCTTGCAAAGAAAGAAAAAGAGCAGTTTTGAAATGGAATAAATTTCATGGTTGAAGTTATCATTTTATATCCTAAAAACACATCCATTACTGGGAAGAGGTTATTAAAATCTTAAAATCTTACTCTGAATAGCCACTCAAAGAAGGCCAATGCTACTATTTTCGTGATTTTCTGAAAGAGGGTCACCAATCTTAATCCTGTGTACAAAAATTTGGGATGAGTTCAAACATAATAAGGTATTTCAAAAATATCAAATAAGGATTAAAAAGTAATGAATATGTAAAATCATAATAACTGTACTTTTGGTATCATGTAATAGTTTTTAAGAGCTTTCACATACATTACCTTTTGGACCTCACAAGGATTCTCTGTGATTACAAATGAGTGAACTTTCGATCAGAGAGGTTAGGCATCTTTCCCCAGGCCACACAGTTGGTAAAAGACAGAGTCAGGTCTAAAACAAAGCCCTTTGAATTTTATGTGCATTTATATATGTATGTTCTGCCAATTGAGTGTCATCCTTTGAAGCAGAGATTAAAAATCAATAGTCCAGGGGCCAAACTGGATCTTTAGATGTGTTTTGTTTGCTTCCCATAATGTTGGCTCACAGTGTATTTTAAATCTTCGGAATAAGCTCCAAAAGTTAAAAATGGGGATATTTCCCACAAGGACTAGAATTTCATGTGTCTTTGGAAAAAATAGGAAGAGATGGTTACACTGGATTCATATTCCTTAGCTGGAACTGCTTGGTGGCACCCCCTGTATGCTGTCTTTTTGGCCTCACTGTCCACTGCTCCTTACTGCCATATGCTTGGTCCATGTCATTCATTTGTTCTATCTACCTAGCCCTGTGTGCATATAAGTTTGTGAATCTTTGGAGTTGTAGATTTTGGGGGAATGATTATATACTTCTTTCAATTATGCTATTATGGCTCAAAATGCTTGAATAGCATTAACAGCCACACCAGAAAAGTGGTGTCAATATTTTAGCCTAGTAAGTTTTTTAATTCACAAATGGCATCATCTGCTTGAGCACTCAGGAGGAGTACATAGAATGAGCAAATCAGAGAACCGAAGCTTGAGATCTGGGGAACATCAACATGTCAGAGGAGAGAGGAATGAGAGAACTGGCAAAGGAGCCCGAGAGGAGAGAGGGATCTGAGAGATGGAACACAAGAAAAGGAGAGTAACGATTCTGACCTTTTCCGGGGATCATACAGGGGCTTCAGTGAGGTGTTGTTTGAAGTTAGGAGGAGAAGGTTTCCTTCAGAGAGTTAGACTTTAAATTTAATACAGAATAAATTAGAGTAGAAGCATGCAAATTAACCAACAATGAACAGAATAGTTCTTAGTTCTGATACCTCAATCAGGAATGGTTAGTACCATTTCAAGATAAAGTAAGCGTAACATCAAACCTGAAGTATAGCGTCACACAATTCAGAGAGGTCAAGGATGGTAAGAATAGAGAGTGTTCATTGGAGTTTTGCAGTGTAGAGCTGATGGTGAGCTTAGGAAAAACAGCTTCAGTGGAATGATAGAGACAGAAATCAATCTACAGTGAACTGAGGAACAACTGGGAAGAATAAAGAGTAGAGACAGAGTAGAGACTTCTCTTTACTGTGAAAGAAGAGAAAAGTAGATGGCAGGATTTGCAGAGTCTGAGTAAGAGAGAGAGAGAGAGAGAGAGAGAGAGTGTGTGTGTGTGTGTGTGTGTGTGTGTGAATGACTGGAGAGATTCTATCTGGTTATAAACCGTAGGGAAGGAACTTGATATGGTTTGGCTGTGCCCCACGAAAATCTCATCTTGAACTGTAATCCCATCATCCTATGTGTCATGGGAGGGACCCAGTTGGAGGTAGTTGAATCATGGGGGTAGTTTCCCCCATGCTGTTCTCATGATAGTGAGTGAATTCTCATGAGATCTGATGGTTTTATAAGCCCACCTCTTACATCAGCATGCCCTGGATGTGAGACATGGAGTCAAAGGAGATCATTTAGGAACTTTAAGGTTTAATGACTGCCGTATTGGATTTGGGACTTGCATGGGGCCTGTAGCCCCTTCACTTTGGCCAATTCCTCTCATTTGGAATGGGCATATTTACCCAATGCCTGTACCCCCTGTATTAGTCTGTTCTCACACTGCTAATAAAGACATACCTGAGACTGGTAATTTATAAAGGAAAAGGTTTAGTGGACTCATGGTTCTACATGGCTGAGGAGGCCTCACAATCATGGCAGAAGGCAAAGGATAAGTGAAGGCATGTCTTACATGGTGACAGGAGGGCTTATGCAGGGGAACTCCTATTTACAAAACCATCAGATCTCATGAGGCTTATTCACTACCATGAGAATAGTATGGGGGAAACCGCCCCCATGATTCAATTATCTCCACCTGGCCCTGCCCTTGACACATGGGAATTATTACAATTCAAGCTGAGATTTGGGTGGGGACACAGCCAAACCATAACACTCCCATTGTATGTAGGAAGTAAGTAGCTTGCTTGTGATTTTACAGGCTCATAGATGAAAGGGACTTGCCTTGTTTCAGATGAGAATTTGGACTTGGACTTTTGTGTTAATGCTGGAATGAGTTAAGACTTTGGGGGACTGTTGGGAAGACATGATGGTGTTTTGAAATGTGAGGACATGAGATTTGGGAGGGGCCAGGGACAGGTTTGGCAGTATGGTTTGGTTTTATCCCCACCCAAATCTCATCTGGAATTGTATTCCCCAGAATCCCCATGTGTCATGGGAGGGATCTGATGGAAGGTAATTGAATCATGAAGGTGGTTTCCCCCATGCTGTTCTCATGATAGTGAGTGAGTTCTCACAAGATCTGATGGTTTCACAAGCATCTGGCATTTCCCCTGCTGGCACTCATACTCTCTTCTCTTGCCTTATGAAGAGGTGCCTTCTGCCATGATCGTAAGTTTCCTGAGGTCTCCCTAGCCATGGAGAACAGTGAGTCGAACCTCTTATGTTTGTAAATTACCCAGTATCAGGTATTTCTTCATAGCACCATGGGAACAGACTAATACAGAACTGTAGAGTGGTGATTCAGGG
This sequence comes from Cacajao melanocephalus, assembly GCA_963573385.1. Classification (NCBI taxonomy): domain Eukaryota; kingdom Metazoa; phylum Chordata; class Mammalia; order Primates; family Pitheciidae; genus Cacajao; species Cacajao melanocephalus. The sequence continues at coordinate 7,693 of CAUYLG010069067.1, read as the reverse complement.
GCCGAAGACAGAACTAAGGGAGCCTGAACTCTGAAGAGGCTGGAAGGAATGGGATTCAGAGAGGTGCCTTACTGACATTTTGAGCAATGATACTATCATTGGAATGAAGGCCAACATGAATAAATTGCCGTATATTTGTTAAAAAATATCAATCATATCATTTGGCAGTCATAGCTCATGCTGATTTCTTTTGCCCCTCATGGAAATACATAATTAGTTTTCTGGACTTTATGGATTAATTAACAACTTTAAATGAGAAAATATTTGGCTGTCAAAAAGGAATGTAATTTTGTTTTATGATTAGAGATGGGCAAGTGATCAGATGAGAGATGAATCAGGATGATGAATATATATTTGTTCGATTAATTTCAATGTGAAATACAAACACATCTTGATAATTTTCTGCTCTCACATTGTGATTCAGAGTGAAAAATTGTACTCATGCCAGTTAGAATGGTGATCATTTAAAAATCTAGAGGCAACAGATGCTGGAGAGGATGTGGAGAAATAGGAATGCTTTTACACTGTTGGTGGGAGTGTAAATTAGCTCAACCATTGTGGAAGACAGTGTGGTGATTCCTCAAGGATCTAAAACCAGAAATAGCATTTGACCCAGCAATCCCATTACTGGGTATATACCTAAAGGATTATAAATCATTCTATTATAAAGACACATGCACATGAATGTTTATTGTGACACTGTTCACAATAGCAAAGACTTGGAACCAACCCAAATGCCCATCAAGGATAGACTGGATAAAAAAATGTGGCACATATGGAATACTATACAGCCATAAAAAAGGATGAGTTCATGTCCTTTGCAGGGACATGGATGAAGCTGGAAACCATCATTCTCAGCAAACTAACACGAGAAAACCAAACACCACAGGTTCTCTCTCATAAGTGGGAGTTGAATCATGAGAACACATGGACACAGGGAGGGGAACATCACACACCACGTCCTGTCAGGTGGGGGGTGGGGGTGGGGGTGGGAGGCTAGAGTAGGGATAGCATTAGGAGAAATACCTAATACAGGTGATGGGTTGATGGATGCAGCAAACCACCATGGCACGTGTATACCTATGTAAACTGCACGTTCTGTACATGTATCCCAGAACTTAAAGTATAATTGAAAAAAAAAGGAAAATTGTCATTGGTGAGCATTCTCAAGGTCATATGGTTCCTCCAACAGTCAAGGATTCTTCAAACACTCGTTCATTCAATAAATAGCTGTAAAGCATTGCAAATATACTTGCAAAGAAGGCATCTTCAGTTCTTGTTCTTATGTTTCTCACAGTTTAGTAGAAGCTGTCAGAAAGCAAACAGGTCATTACAGTGGTATAATTGTTACAATTGTTACAGGTAGATGGGCATGAGTCGGGTAGGAGACAGCTCTTTCCCCACCCATAGGAATGCCAGGTGACGGTTCAGCAATTATCACATTGCCTCTCTAAAAGTGATAAATTGGCTGCTGGTGCCAGGGAGTGGTCATTTCCTGATGGTCCACACCTGTTGCACTAAAGTGTTAATTGAATGCAGGTACCAGGTAGAAGCAACTTCCTGGACATGCACCTTAAGAGGCAAAATGGCAGAGTATGACCTTTGTGGGGGCACACCACCAGAAAAGGGAAGAGAGCCTCAGATGGGCATGCACACAGTTTCCTAAACGCACCACACGTGCTCACCTCCTAAGGTTAAGGATGGCACTGCACATGCAGGCAGCCCACCTTAAGGGAAGAATCATGTGAAAGGGGTCAGCCTATAAAGTCCTAAAATCAACATTGAACACTGCACTTGACCTTGGGCCTCTTCCAAGCATACTTTCCTTTTTTTTTTTTTTTTCTGTTCTAAAGGTTTTTAAAATAAACTTATATTCCTGCTCTGAAACTTGCCTCTGTCTCTTTTTCTGCCTTATGCTTCTCAGTTGAATTCTTTTTTTCTGATGAGGCAAGAATTGAAGTTGCTGCAGACCTGTATGGATTTTCTGCTGGTAACTTGGATACCTTCCACTGGTAATGCAATGATTTCTAGGATGGGGGACACAGAGGAGCATTGAGAGGATGCAGAAAAGCCACTAAATGGACCCTAGTTATGGGGGTGGTTGGGAGTGAATGACACTGGTTGGGGAAGATTTCTCTGATGAATGGATGGGTATGGAAGCAAAAGCCTGAAGGATGGTGGAATATCTGCCAAAGAAAGTAGGCTAGGGTGGGGAGGAGGGGAAGTATGGACAAAATGATGGCTCCTGGCAGTAGAAGGAAGAGTTAGTTTGAGGAATTTGGAGAACTTCATGTCATTCAATGTGATGGAAACATTTGGTACAGAAGGAAGAAATAATTAATGTGGCAAGAGATGAGGCCAAACTGGTGAAGGAGCTGCCCTTCACGAGGAGTCTTGAAAGGGGTATGGGCCTTATCTAAGAGTGGAAACCAGTGGAGGACCCTGGGAGGGCCAGGTGCGTAGATGAATTCGATTTACATTTTACAAAGTTGACTTTGGTTGTAGCATGAAGATGGATTGAAATGGGACAAGAGTGGGAATAGAAATGACAGAGGCCTAATCTAAGTTGGTGACCCTGGCAAGCAAGGAGTTAAAAATACCTGAGAGACAGTTAAGAAATAGAATAATTGGGGTTATCGGTGAATCAGCAGGAAAAGGGAGAAGGCTGGTTGGTGGTACCAGTCAGCAGTATAGGCAACGTAGGAGGAGAAGGGGTTGTGATTAGGAAGGACCTCTCAGTTTTGCTGCTTGTCCCTTTCAGAATGGCAAACCAAGCTTAGGTGAAATGTAGATATTTTGGGGGTGCTTTCTAACCTCATTGCTTGGACTCAATCATGCTGGTGTCTGAGCTCCTCTACTCAGGCAAATGTTGCTTCCAGTAAGTTCCAAGCAAAGCGAAAGAAAGACATTCACCTGCAGCCCTTCAGAAAAGCAAGCACGCTGCATTATGAACTCTGGTGCCCAGGAGGCAAGAAATAATAAACACTTTTAATGTGACCAACTTTCCATGCCCCACCCTCACCCCAAGCATCTGCACACACAAATCAAAACCCTTTTAAGTCATGGAATGAAAAAAAATTAAAAGCAAACAAAAAGCACTTCCTGTGAGGTGAATGGAAATTTTTGCCCAGTTAATTTTCCAGGCACGTGAAAGCAGTTCTGAATATTTAAAACCACAAGTACTTGTATTCTTGACCAAGATTTTTGAGAAGGCGAGGGACGGGAAGGATCATTGAAACGGGACTTTGACATAAAACACCGTTTACATAGAGGTGAGCTCTGCTCCACCATCGGATCACTTTACCACCCAGCGTGGAACAATCTGAGAAGCGAGAGGGTTGGGAAAAAGCGAACAGATTCATATCAAACAAAACCACATATATCCAGTTGAACTGAAGCTGAATCTAACTATAACTTGTGCAACTTTTCTCCCATTGAGGTAGAAACATTACACCTCCGATTGACCAGGACATTTTTCTTGCATTCAAGTTATCTTAGAATTTTCTCCAGGACCTAAGTGTCCTTCCACCATGAAAATATGAGACCAAAAAAAGTAATGCTGCCAGCAATTTCTAGCCAAATAAATGAGGATGAGCATGTGAGTGTGGTGGGGTAGGTAAGAGTTTGGAATCTAAAGTTTCACTGTCTGGATTTGAACAGGCTCCATTGCTCATCAGCTCTGTGACCCAGACAAATGCCTGAATCTCTCTAACTCTCAGTTTCCTCATCTATGAAATGAGATTAATAACAGACTCTCCCTTAATGTGCATGGAGCCTGATGGCTGGCACACACTATATCCTCATTGCTTGTTCATTTTTAGGTTCCTGCCTTGTATTTTTCTTGGTGCAGCAGTCCTGAGCTCTAGAACTTATGATAGCTTTTCTCAAGTGAAGTTAGAGCTCCCCATCCTCAGTTTCAGAACAAGGCCTCAACTCGGTTGGAAGAAGGCAATTGTTCTCCACTGCCTGCCTATGTGCTGGAAGCGGACTCCAGCACTGTGCCAGTGGGGCTGGAAGCCTCTCCTCATGATGCTACCAGGGAGTACAGTGAAAGGGGAGGAGATCAGGGTAGCAAAGTCCCAGGGGTCCTGGTGGCCCAGGCTCTACTGCTCAAGCTAGCTCAGTACCTCCAACAGCTGCCTTCATACACACTGCTGAGACCCAGGAACCCTACAGAGGGAAGCCTCAGCAGCTGGGGATCCCTGCAGGATCAGCCTCCTCCTTGCCTTTCAGACCTCTTGGTTGTGGTCTGGTATTCCTAGGGGAAATATTCCTTTGGGCCTAAAGCCCCAAACCTGGAATCTGTTTCAGAGCCTGGACCTTTTGAACTCACACCTTGGTTTCCCTGGCCAGCTGATTTCAGCTTCTCATCTGGGTGTCATCTCTCCAGGCTAAGGGAAGTACATCCTGGATCTAGGATCCTGGAAGCCCGTTCAGACCTCTGGATGGAGGGTTCAGCAGGCCTTGGTATGGGTGGTTCTACCTGCTTTGGTTAAGAGTAAGAATTCTGGAGCCAGGAGGTAAACAACTCTTTACCTCCCTGCAGGGATAGAGAGACCACAGCAGGCTTTTAAACATTCTTGCTCTCACCTGAGCCCTAGGTGAGAACTCCATGGCTTCTACAGACTCTGCTGTAACATGAGGAGCAGGGTTTCAGTTAGTTTAACTGACCCCATCCTTTGAAACATTGCAATCTGCAATGAATACCATATACATATCATTTCTCAGATTCCTATGATGTTCTTCTTTCAGCTCTTTTCACTTCAGTTTCTATAATAATTTTGTTTGTTCTTTCTCCAAATCCTAGCACCGATGCTTGCTATGTGACTTGGGCCAGGTTCTTTACCTCTCTGTGCCTCAGTTTTCCTCATCTGTGAGATGGGAGATTAGTGGTTACCATTGGGATGATTAAGAAGATTAAGTGAATTAATATGTATGTATAAACTAGAATAATATAAATATATACAAACAACCATTTGTAAACATGTAAAACATAATATAAATGTGACATTAGCTATATTCACAGTATATTTTATAAATAAAAATATTTTACTTTTAATTTTTCACATTTTCCATTAAGATGTATTATTTCATATAAAACATTTAAGTACATATACATATAGTTATTTATGCAATTATTATTGTTATTGTTGTTACTGTCTACTTTGCTCCCTGCAGGGATAGAGAGAGCACATCAGGCTTTTAAACGTTCTTACTCTCACCTGAGCCCTAGGTGCAGCATCCCTGGGTCCTACAGACTCTGCTGTAATATGAGGAGCAGGGTTTAAGTTAGTTTAAAACTTATCCCATCATTTGAAACATTGCAATCTACAATTAATGTCACATAAATATCCCTCAGCTTCCTATGATACTCTTTCAGATCTTTTCACTTCAATTTCTAGAATAATGTTGTTTATTTCTTGTCCTATTTGAAAGGCTTTCTTATCTCTGGAGCACCTAGCATAACATAGAAATGTTTCAAAATATATGTTTCATTCATCATGTGGGTATTTTTAGGTCCTGTTATCCCCAATAACTATTGATTCAGAGAAGTAGGGTGGTTCTGAAAAATACAGGCATTATCTCTTTAACTTGTTTTGTGGGAACCAGAGTAAGGGTAGTTTTCCTCTGTCTTCAAAATCATCAATTATTCCTGCATTGTTTAACTCTCATAAGCAATAATGCCTTCCATATAGCCATTGGCATCAAAGAAGAGATACCCCCTTGATTTGATGGTAAGTGTGACACTACATAAACTCCCAGAAAACCCACTTCCTTTCTAGCAAATAGCAAACAACTGAGAACCTGAACTCACTATCAGCATTGAACACTGAACTCTGAACACTGAACGTTGAACACGGACTCTCATCTGTTTCTGGCAAACATGAAGTCAGATCTCTGGTATTTCTTTCTCTTCTGCTTGCAAACTAAAATTCTAACAGGTAAGTGGCCTATTGAATATTTCTTATTATAATTCAAGTAAACATTAAGAAAAATCAGAGGTAGAGAAATTATGCACTCAAAAGAAGTTGGTTTTGGTTTTTGAAAGTAGGAATAGTTTCAGAACAGCCCGAGTATATGGCCAAGGGCACCATGTCACTCATGTCGCTGTGGATGACATTGAGTTTGCATTGCTGCCTTTGATACTGTGTCTTGAGATTAAAAAAAGGTTCATCAGACCATTAAATTTTTAAATTACCTGCTTGGAGTTACCCGTCAGTGGATAAAGTAGCAGGGTGGCTTACTGTTCTTAGAGAGAGATGAAAGGCAAAATGACTTGTGTCAACAGAATGAAAATTAAGTAGCTCTGGCATTTGGGCTGGGAATTCTTTCTGTTGTAGAAAATAAAATGCAAAGGCTTTGAAAAGAAGGATTTTGATTTTAATCTTACCTGTATGATCTGTTATCTGAAATGTTAAGGGTACCGTAGAGTTTTTATTGACACTAAGCATCAGAGTTCACCCTAAAAAGCCAAGGAGGAGAGGATAATGTAAAAATACTTCCCAGCCCCTATAGGCCTTAAAAAAATCATTCTCAAGTCCCTGATTCTTTCTCTTGAATGGTATGCAGCAGACTTTATATGGACAATTTAAATAATGCTACGTACAATGTAAGTTAATACATGTGGTTCTGCTGCTTTTTACTGTGTATAATTTGTGCTACTTTTATTTTCTCTTTAACCCTGGGCCCTATTTTTGAGATTGAAAAAAGGAAAGTGAAGTTATATTAAATAAATAATTAAATAAACCAAAAGTGAAGGCAGAACTTTTAGTAGGTATGATCCTATCTAGTGCTACATTTTTCAGTGGTTAAAAATAATAGACTTTACTGTTTTTACAAAAAACTAAAAAAAACAAAATCAAACTGATCAAATGTTTCATCTTGTGTGGGTTCAAAGTGAGTTAAGCGCTGTTAAGTAAAGAGGACTGAGGAGGAATGAGCCCAAGGACAGTTCTGGGCTACTTGCTGGTTTATGCCTTTTCTGGAATTTCATGAAGTCCTTTAATGGCATGAATGACGTGAGCAGCTTTGGAATTGGTATTCATTCTTCATTCATCCATTTACTCATGTAGCACCGAGCACTTGCTTGGCAGGGGGTACTGTGCCAGATGGTGGATGTACAAGGATGAGTAAAACCAGGTCAACCCCTGTTCTTCAGAAGGTAACTGCATTGTAGAGAGAGAGAGATCAATCAAATAATCCCATAGATTAATTATAATTACAAGCGAAACTCATTCCTATGAGGGAATGTAACAAGGAGATTGACTAGATTGGGTGGGTGTGGAGGTGGAGCTGAGGAACAGGGTTCATTGAAGTCTTTCCTGTGCAAGTGGCACTTGAGTGGAAATTTCAAGGACAAGTAAGAATCAATAGGGAGGACGGTATGAAAGTGCGGAAGGACATCCCATACCATGGAAAGAACAAGTGCAAAGAGCCTGTGGCAGGAGGGGATGAGGTAAGGTTCGGGAATAGAAGAAGGCAGACAGGTGTGCCTGAGCACAGAGAGGGAAGAGGTTGAGCTTGGTCTGCTGGGAATACTTTGAACTCCTCTGTGGTGACTGAGCAACCCCAAGCTTCTGGAAGAATTGGCAAAACCCGAGCTATCTGAAATAACAAGAAGAAATTGTTGTTGATTTTTAACCTATAAATTATCTTAGAATTTAGTTTCCCTGAAATGAGTTATTTGCTTTGT
>CAUYLG010069061.1:0-17520 GCA_963573385.1 Cacajao melanocephalus | reverse complement strand
AAATCACTCTTCTGCAATTGCATAGCATTTCACAGATTTAAATGAAATATTGGTTGGCTGTTTGTTTGTTATTTTCTTCCCTTATTCCTTCCTGTCTCCGTTGTTAAGCACAATTATCGGCATAAAAGAGGTCTTTAATACCTATTTTTAGATTGCATTCCAGCCTGGGCAATAGAGCAAGACTCCTGTTCTCTCTCCCTCTTTCTCTACTTCTTTCTTTCTTTCAAAAAAAAATATATAAACAAAACAATATGAAGATAATAGTAGGAAGGAATGGTTTTGTTCCAACATTTACTCAGTTGTGAATCTTGAACATCCATTCTAAGAATACCAGTGTTCATATTAAATAACAAAAAATTATAAGAATGATTTGAGCCAATACAGTGAATTCATGAGCACATTAACTTTCACAAAGTAAGTGTATTCAATAATTATTGTTTTCATAAATGTCTGAAACAGTAGAAGAGTTATAACACTGACCTTGAAAAGAAGGAAAACATTTGACAACAATCTAATTTCATGTATAAAATCTGGGAGTAGCAGCAGCATCTTGAAATATGTCAGGGTAATAAAACAAAAGAAAGTAGGATTAGAAATTAGGATTGCAAAATAGACAAGGTGGGAATAATCATTAACATGGCCAAGATAACAGAAATTTTGTAAGTAAAATAGAATTTACAAAGGCACAGAAACATTGGAAAGCTCTATGTGAAACTAATGTGCCCATTATTCCATAGACAATATCAAACTGTTAATTAGACAAGAAATCAATCTTTCTTGACATTGAGTTGTTATGAATAAATTAATAACCATGTATTAAGCACCAGCTGTTAGATTTATAATCCATATAAACAGGTGAATAGTTTTCAGACAAAACTAATTCAGTTTATCAATACAAAATAATAATGGGACTCATTTCCTAATTTTAAAAACAAAAAATAATGATGCAGTAGGATATGCAAATACTGCTGTGGAACTACAAAATAATGCTTAGATTTACCAAAAAGAAAAGTCCAAGGGCTCTATTTGCTTTACTGATTTTCTAGAGTTACTATTAATCTTGAAATAAAAACAACTGTGGTTATTTTTAATATGAGACTTTTAGTTTCAAAACTATACTTGAAGCAATTTTAGCTACTATCTTAACGACTTCCATTATATTAAAAGGTACTATTAAATACAATTTAGTAAAGATGAAATCAGATCAATTTTTTTAAATAACATAAATTACTATAAAGTATTCTGAAAACTGACTCTACTTCTTGGTTTAATGTTATATTCTTCTGATTTTTTATTATTAATTGTAGAAAATAACTTTAGCATCTGTTATTTATGTATACATATAAAACACAATTGCATGTCATACATCTTACAGAAGATTAATCTGAAATTCAGATTTAAAAAACACACATTTGTCCTTTATCAAAAATAAATATCAGCTTTCTCCACAAAATAAATGGATTGAAAGCAGAAATATCAAAACAATTAAATTAAGTGTATTATAAAAATATTATAGATATGGCAAAGTGCTCTATTAAAGGAGGTAAACTCAAGGTGGCTTGTCATATTTATTTTATTAATCTAAAAAATCATGTAAGATACAAGAAAGAATAACATTATGTAATAACTGATTCAAAAATGCAATTTCTCCAGAGTTAACAGACTACATGATCCATATGAAAAATAAAATATGAAAACATTTATAAAATTAACTATGTAAAAGCAATGAGAAAGCGATAGAATGTTTGTGGTTCTGTGATCAGCTAAGAAGCAAAGACTTTTTGAACTATAGTCTTAAGGCATTTTACAAATGTAAAAAATACTCTGAAAATGATAGCAAAACACATACACACATTTATGTATATATTGTTTCTGAAACCAGACATTGTTGCCTTTTTTAAAAATTGATTTTCTATTACATTGGGGAAAAGATGCTATCAAGCCTAAGCAATTACAAATAGAGAAGAAAAGTATTACAGAACAGCTATTTTAATGTTATTATTTCCTTGACAAAGAAGGCAAGATATTATTCAATATTAAATTCAGAAGAAAGAAATAAGTTTAGAAATATTCCAGTGTCATAACTTGTTTAAATTTCCATCAACACAGTGCAGAAATATTCCTCAGGTACTTAGACTCATTTACCAAATGACTTGGACAATGTTTACAAGACCTCATAGCAATCCTGAATAAAATTAGCTTTTTCAACATTAAAAAATATTAGGTTCATGCAATCAAAAAGTTTGAGAATTAAGAATATATTCTGCAATTTTTATAGCTCTCATCTCAAGTGATAAAAATTTTCAAGATCTCTGTAGTTTTTAGATAATCATCAGGTTAGTTGAAAGTAAAAGAGTACTCTGTTAATTTGTATTTGATGAGTGATTTGAAATTCTAAAAGCCCTTGCCCTTCATGGAAAATACTGAAAAAACCTAAAGCAAAAAGTTTCTGTACAAAGTTATTACACACTAAATGCTCTCACAGCCACCATATTAAAGGAACAAAGGCTGAGAATGTCACCTGGTCTAGGAAGAATGTTTTTGTTAGATTGTGCTAGGTTGGTTGAGTTGTCAGAATAAGATAAATGGAGCTGAGCAGTACCATTAACCTGTGACATTTTTGACAGTGCAAGGCTATGTGCTGTGCAAAAAGAAGACTACTTTTTCCTTTTCTCTCTCTCAATTTATAACAGAAATAAGAAGATAGATGAAACGTTATAAGGAAAGACAGAAACAATCAGAAAAAGCCTATCTTTAATAATATACATGCTTTTCCATCACATGCAAAAACATTCCCAAATCAGAAAACATTAATAAAGTATATCACATAGTTTTAGTCAATATTCAAAAGAGATAAAGATTAAAATACTCTTTAGGCATTTATGAAGAATAAAATTTTTATTCATACCTTCAAAAAAGGTTAAAGTTAAAAGTAATTGTATTCTTTTTATGACAATAAACACCATTTCATTCTTAAAATCACTATCAAACTTAAAATATACAAGTAATAATAGCGTTTGCTTGTTTTTAGGTTTACTAAAGTTTCACACAAATTTTAACATGCTTATTAATTTTTTTATTTCTGAGCTTCCTACTGACATGAGAAAAGTAAAATAGTTACATCGCAGCTATGTTTTGGAAGGAAAACCTATCAAGCTACAATAAAGACTAAATATCAGTTAATGTTCATAATAATATAAAAATATCTAATAAAATCACCAATTAGTATCAATATTTACTCATAATGTGAGAGGAAATTCTAATTACCTAATAATGACTTTCTACCTTACATGTTTCTGTAAAATTTTTTTTTATAATCATGAGTTCTTGCTCTGAAATGGAATGTACATATACACAAAATTTAGTTTTCAAAAACAATGTAACACATTTATTGACTTGCAGATTCCAGTATGTTTTATACATTAATAATTAATAGGAGCCAACAAAAAATACTGTGCCAGTCACCATGCTAAAGAATGACAATATAAGAATGCAGTGAGGGATACAGAATGTGTTTTCAATGCGCCTGAGATAAGGAAGGAATGTGAAAATAGGACTATTTTCTACATTAATAATATGGTGCTAAAATGTTAGCGATCAGAATAAGGTAAGGAAGTTTATATCCTATATTAGAAGGTTATTAAATATGACCTCAGAAATTATTAATTATTCATTCAACAGCAATTCAATTGGATGTTTATTATATGCCAGGCACTGTTCTAATTATATTTAGAAGGGGGATGGAAGGATGGTAGATAGATAGACAGATAGGTAGGTAGGAAGGTAGATCAATAAATAGAGATGGATATTTCTCCCAAATATTTAAGAAAATATTATCAACAGTGTTACAATTTATATGTGTATATATATATATATATGTGTGTGTGTGTGTGTGTGTGTGTGTGTGTGTGTGTATCAGTTTTTTCAGTTTCTCTGCCATTTACATTCTTTTTTTTTTTTTTTTGGATTTTTTTTTTAAGTGTCACTCTTTTTGCCCAGGCTAGAATGCGATAGCAGGATCTCAGCTCACCGCAACCTCTGTCTCCCAGGTTCAAGCAATTCACCTGCCTCAGCCTCCCGAGTAGCTGGGATTACAGGCTTGCACTACCACGCCCAGCTATTTTTGTACTTTTAGTAGAGATGGAGTTTCTCCATGTTGGTCAGGCTGGTCTCAAACTCCCAGCCTCAGGTAATCCACCCACCTCAGCCTCCCAAAGTGCTGGGATTACAAGAATGAGCCACCACGCCCAGCTCATTTACATTCTTATAATTATATAATAATCTAATTGATCTAAAATGTATAAAAGGACATACTATTGGATGGCTGTCTTTGATGCTTCTAAGTGTTGAATACAAAACTTTAATGTTTTATTAATTTTTTCTTTTGTTGACTTAATTAAATACACAAATTAAGAATTTGGAAAATTGTTTGCTATAAACAAGCTCCCAAAAGAAAATTATATGTCCCTATATTAATGTGACAATTCAGATGAAAAACAAAAATACTCAATAAGGTAACAAAATTTAATTCAAATTTCCTTTGTTTATAAATGAAACATATAAAGATGTTTAAAATAAAACTGATTCACTGTAAGAACCTCAAAAGTCTTAAGACCAAATTGTAGAATTCTTTGATATTTAATGAATTAAAATGGTTGAAACAAATCATAGCTACATATTACAGTTGAAAGGTATACAAACATTTATAAATATATAATATTTAACATTGTAAATTATTTCAAAGTGTTGCAGAATTTGAAGGTTTTCTTCTGTGATAACAAATTTGGGCAAACATGTATTTAGTGATTATACATACAATCCATGTTCTTTAAACCCCTATCAATTATTGGTTCTCAAAAGGAATCACTTGGGAATATGATGATGATAATAATAAAAATAAAACCAACAATAGCAATAAATAATAGTAATGATAACAATAATAATGGAAGTTAATAACTATTTACATTTACTCTATGCCAGAAGCTCTAATATTCACATATAGTAACTCATTTAACATTTTGTAGCAACTGTATGACATAGGTTCATTTTTGTTAACATGTTAATTATACAGTATAAGAAATATATAAATATGTAAAAATAAAAAATGGTTAGAGTCTATACTATATAGGCTTAGTAGAAAACCTAAAGGTGAGCTTGCCATTGACATGAGACAACAGTAGAAAGACATATTTATATACAATGTGCCCAGAAGGTTATATTGGCCAAATAACTTTACTGAGTAAATAAACATTTTTCCAAGAAAAGAACTAGAGTTGAAATTGTGGTTTCAAAGGATGATCAGCATTTAAAATTCTTAAAGAGAAATCATAAATATGTCTGTAATTGCAAAACTGAATGCCAAAGTCAAAATGCATTGTTGAAAGAAGTGATGCTATCCAATATATATATTAGATATATATATAGTTTGAAAACAGCCTAATTTTAAAGTTTTTATTAATTTCATGCCAAAAATTGGCACAGAAAAGTGAACATTATCTACAAAAAGGAATTACTTATAAATATTAAAAATGAGTCAATAATTTTTAACCTTTAAAAATAGAAATAAATCACATGATTTCATTATTGATATTGACATTTTGACAAATATGGATTCAAGTGTTTTTATGTTCAAATATTTAATGTTAAAACTAGTAAAATAAAAAATAGGACATATGGCTTTCAAAACTCTAACTTAGAAGATAAAAGGCCAAACAAACATAAACCTATGTCAAAAGGCGAAAGAGAATGCATGAAGAAGTAAATACAAACAAAAAATTTAAAATGTATTAAATAGCACACATATAAAATTGTTAAACTTTCATATTGAAAATTAAAGATTTAGGTGTGTTTCAAAAGACATGTGTCAATCAAAATAAACAGTAAAATTTATATACAGATACAGTCAAAGGAGGGGTGGGGAAAAATAGAGACATAGTCAAGAAAATAGTTTAAAAACAAGGTTAAGCGTAAATATAATACAGACTACGTAGCCTGTATGACAAAGAATGATGAGAAACAAGAGTTCAGTTTTATGAAAGAAGTAATCTTATAATGAATATATGTCTATGTGAAATCTACTTTTATGAAAACTAAGTAATAAATAAAGTAAAATACTAGTATCTTTCTCTCTAAAATTGGGGGAAAGGCAAAGCTCTTACCCTTTCTATTTGATATTGCACTAGACATGATAGCCAACACAATAAAGAAAGGTAAAAGAAATAAAATGCATACAATATTAAAAGCAAGAGGTAAAACTTCTCTTTTAGCACATATCATTATCAATGTAAAAAACCTAAGAGGCTGGGTGCAGTGGCTCATGCCTGTAATCCCAGCACTTTGGGAGACTGAGGTGGGCAGATCATGAGGTCAGGAGTTTGAGACCAGCCTGGCCAAAATGGTGAAACCCTGTCTCTACTAAAAATACAAAAATTAGCCAGGCAGGGTGGTGTGCACCTGCAGTCCCAGCTACTCGGGAGGCTGAGGCAGGAGAATCGCTTGAACCTGGGAGGCAGAGGTTGCAGTGAGCTGAGATTGTGCCACTGCACTCCAGCCTGGGCTACAGAGTGAGACTCTGTCTAAAAAAAAAAAAAAAAAGAAAGAACAAACAAATGAAAAAAGACCCTAAGGATTATACAAGGTTACTGCTAGAACTAATAAGTTAATTTTGTTAGATTGTAAAATTTAAAATCAACATACACTAATAGGCCATATTTCTATTATCAGAAAATAATTAAAAATAAAATTCTACTTATAATCATATAAATCAATCCTTCAGCATTAATAATACATCATAGCACTTAGGTATACACATACATATGCTTTACATACATACACACACACAGATATTATGAACATTCATATCTGTCAGTTCTATCTTAGTATTTTTATTATGTGTCTGAAGCTGAACATGTTGTAACCAATATCAAAGAAACATATAGAATATAATTTTAGCTAATTTTTTAATTCATTAGAAAAGACTAAAATAATCAAAACAAAAAAAGAAATTAAGCCTCAGAGAATAATTCCCAAATAAACTCAAAAAAGCTGAAGAATTATGGAACTTTTCAGTAGTAAGGCAATATTCACCACCACGTTGAAAAATGCCTAGACCAGAATAGTAATAAATATTTGATAAATAAATGAATCAATGAAATCATGTGATTATATATTTTTCCTTGGAACAATTATATATTTTTCCTCGGAACTGATAAAATAACTCATTTATTACATAACAGACATTTACTGAACACATACTGTATGCCAGAAATACTAGAATGTAACCTCATGGAGCTTATAGTATAGTAGAAATTTTAATGGAACAATTTTCAAAAAGAGGTTGTTCAATTTCAATGCATAACCTTTCAAAGATATTGAGAAAATTATCTCCATTTTCTATCAGGCTATTTAAATGATTATGGAGAATTTATTTGGTGCTGCTCTCACATTTGATGAAGTAAACTCTATACATGCATTTTAGGCATTAATAACTTTCTCATTGAACAGCCACATTTTTAGTCACATAGCAGTTTCCTGAAGCATATTATCATAATTTCCACCTAAGTAGTTTAAGTATAGAATTTTTTGAAACAGATTTTGGTACTGTTATGGCAAGTTTATCCTGAACCACATGTACTTATTTGTGTATCATAGCACAATAGTTCTCTTTAATTTATTCTGCATATATAACTAATCTTCAAAAATATAACCATTTAACTCTTTAGTTCTGTAAGTTACTTTAAAGGGCTTATTTGCAGCAACATTAAATATACAGTTGTGAGGTTATATATCCAGACATATTTATTGTTAGTATTAAATTAACCTTAAACTAATTTCTTCTTTGTTTAAAGAACTCTTTCAGTTTTTTTCTATAAGCATACATATCTAGCAGTGATTGAAGTTGTATTATTGTGTCTTTTCCAAATGGGAATTTATATTAAGAGTGTCTGATATTATAAGAGAATTTGAGATAACTTTATTATAAAGATAATTTTGGTAAAATTCACCTTATTTTCAGGCATATTTACTTTTCCAACAATACCTACAGCCTACAAACTGGGTCTTACAAACTGGGACTCACCAGGAAATAAGATATAGTGAATTTAGCTCAAACAAATTAGATGAATGTCTTTTAAATGTGATTTTCAATCTTTCTAATCTCAAAGATTTTAAATTCTGAAAGTCTAGACTTGATATGGCAAAGTTCACCTGCCACCTGTCCAGTGACTTAAGAGAAAAAAATTTAAAGAGGATGTGATGCTTATTTGTTGTAACATTTGATCTTTTGACAAACCTATGAAATACAAATATAGCTTTAGTAAAATATTTCCTTTTAAAATGGGC
The DNA here is from genome assembly GCA_963573385.1 of Cacajao melanocephalus. Taxonomy (NCBI): domain Eukaryota; kingdom Metazoa; phylum Chordata; class Mammalia; order Primates; family Pitheciidae; genus Cacajao; species Cacajao melanocephalus. The sequence continues at coordinate 9,180 of CAUYLG010069061.1, read as the reverse complement.
ATGTTTATACATTATTTAAGAGAAGTACCTGAGTGACATATTTGTTCTGACAATAAAATGAAAAAAATGTTTGTAAAGCATCTCAAACACATACAGCATCAGGTTACATTAGTTTCTTTCCCTTTCAAAGAAAACAAAATACAAATTGTCACAAGAACTCTTGGAGAAAATAAGCCTTCTGTCTCTCACATGTCACTACTTTGGACAAATGAATTACCTTTTGTTAGACCCAAGCCAAACAAATAAGCACCTAAAAAGGAACAGATGAACACTCCACAAATGGATCATGTTTTGTGACAAACTGTCTGGATGTTGTGCTGGAGAAATGTTTTATTATTTGATCAATGACTTGACGTGTCCTACCTTTTAATACCTAACGGAGAGAATCAGAAGACAAGCAAACATCGCATGGCTCTAACCACTCATGGGAACTTCTGGGGGAAATCTGACATTCAAGAGTTTAGAAACCCAAAACATAACATGATCTATTTTTCAATTAGGCAGATCTTACTTGGGAAGGGTGCAATTATGTTCAATATTCTTTCATTTTCAGAATAACCAAAGTAATTTACCAGAGCATAATGAACAGACCAGTCACATATCCTTTAGCATTCTGGTGTTCTAAAGCCTCCTTAATTTCCTCAATTTAAACTTTTAGTCAAGATAGGTAAAGTTACCTTGCTTCCCTCTTCTCAGACACAGATTTGAGAGATATTAAAGCTTTTTGTCAGAGACAACTAGATTTTGGATGCTGTCATTTTTTCCCTCACAATGTCACGCTCAGAATTGGATAAAGTGCATAAGCAAATTGCATGGCTCAGCAGTACTCGGAAAGCTAAAGGAAGCTGTGATGGGCTTTCTCTCATATTCTTAAGTTACAATTATGAAATTTCTCTGATAAATAACTTTAAAAACTAGCCTAAATCAAATATTATTTAGGTATAACTTGGATGTTATAAATAAACTGTTGCCTTTTTAAGTAATCCAGAGGGATGTAAAACACAGATGGAGAACTGAGCATGCTGATTGTTTTTTATAGCTATGATTTTAAAAAAATCCCCACTCATAAGGCATAAAGCCTCTGCTACATGGCAGCTGCTGACTAGGGTGAGCAGAAAGTATCTTGCTGAAAAAAAAAGACAAATCAGCAGTACAGCAATGTGACTAGCTAAGCTCTATTGCCTTCCTCAGATAAAGGACTTGAAGCTGGAGTTTTAAAGATAGAGTTCATAAAATAATATCAAGAAGGCTTTTTATTTTGCCATTGATATTCTAAGAAGCTGCAGTTATCAGAGTTTCAAATACTCTAGAATTTTAGATGTTACTAGCTGCATTTTAACCTTTGCCATGTGGCATATGAATGTGGCTTGTTTATTGAATTTTATGACACAATTAATAGGCATTGTCAGAGATTCTCATTTATGATCACGGGGGGTTGGCAACCCTTTGTTGCTTTCATTCCAGACTCTGAGAAATTAGCCAGATGGTATGTCCTACCACCAAGCTGCAATGTGGAAGACATCCTTTTCAGGATGCTTTCAAATCCTTTTTGGTCAACTTCATGGTTTCTGTAATAGTTAAATTAGTTACAGTTTTACTTAATTTGTTCTAACTACATAGATTGTTTCTGGATTCCCTCTAAAACTTCACTGAGATAAAAATTAGTACTGTAAATAGTTTAGTTTTCTCACCTATATTTAACATAGTGAAAAGACAACACAGTATACTACAAACAGTTATCTCCGTTATGCATAAATTCCAGTCCAAACTCTGACACAAACACACTCCTCAAGTCCAGAGATCACTCTCTCTCAGTTGCTTCATCTTCATAAAGAAATACTGGGCTCAATGATCTGATTGTTTTGAACTAAAGAAGCCCATGGGCTGTGAGTCTTCCCATGTGTGATCTATCACAAGTTCTATACTGCTTGAACTAGACCCTAATTTGGCTTTCAGAAATTAAAATATGTGGTTTTGAAGATTTGTGAGAGTCCTTGAAGTTCTATGACAAATAGCAATTTTTAGTTTTGTTTAGGAACAGATCTTATTTGCACACAGTGCAAATAAGACTATATGCAGGAAAGTAGGATTTATTATAAGAAAATCTAACCCTGTACCCACCATCTGTATCTCAATGTAGTTTCACGTTATCTTCTTGTTATCAGTCTTATTAAGCTTGCAAAGGGGCCACTTAACTTTTTTCTTTTTTAGTATATCTTCTTTCATATCATGAAGGAAATCAATAATGTAATATATCCTATTACTTTGAAAAATTAGTCTTTTATACAAAATGTGAATTATACATTGTTGTTAACTGAACACAGATCTATAATGAAAACCAGGAGCATAAGGACCCATGGGAAATTCCCATATGAATCAATACATATAATTTATATCAGCATTTTCTAACTCTCCACTCTAATCACTCACAGATTCCAAAAGTTTTGATGCTTTATGTGAACCAATATATGCATATACTATTTATTAATAAAGTATATTGATTTATATTCTGTAAATTAACAGAAAATGTTATGCAACTGCTTATTAAGTGATGTAAGTTATAGTGCAAGTTATAATTTCAAAATCATTTGTTGATTTTTAGAAACATTTGGTGTAATCTTTTGTTTGATGTAGCTATCACTAAGTAATGCCTCTGTCTAGCCTATGATTTGGCATAGAGAACTGCACCAAAATTTTCTAAGATTAAATTTCCACCATTAAATTGATAGCTATTAGATGCCATTAGGATAGTCATTAGGTGTCTTAATAAGTAGAGAATTTCTCTTCAGATCAATAACATTGTTCATAGTGCTGACTCTTCCTTCAGCTTCAACTAAATAAATAGCAATGGCATTTAAATATTTTCTAGTCCAAGTCTGAGTTCCTTATATATTCAATTTTTCTATCACCCACTAAAACATAACAATAATAAATCTGAATCTCACATTTAACTGGATTAAATGAATCATTTTGGTCAGACGAGAAGTGGCATAAATGCTTGTTGGAAGCATGGGCATGTTGCCAGGCTGCTTGAGTTAAAGTTCTGGCTCTGCCATTTAAGTTATAAATAAACACCCAATGCTTCAGTTTCCTTTCCTGTTGAATGAGCAAGACTCAAATGTCTTAGAATTGTGTCTGATCCTGGATTTACTGTTAATATTAATGCTATTAATGCCTGTGACTAGCTTTTATGTAGTGAATTAAAAAGATGACATTTAACTGAGAAGGCTGAAAGCAAGGATTTGCACTCCTAACACCTCCTGGCCTGATATTACTATATACTATCAGGCTAGCATTTGTCTCCCAAGATACGAGCATTGTCTGTAGGAATACCACCTTTCCTTTTGGTATTTAAGTCTGACAAACAGGTGTGAATCAGCCAGTTGAAGAGCTATAGTGGGCCATCTGGTAGTCCAGCAGGCTGGCAGGGGCCAGTGTGGCTGTAAATGGTGTTTGTTCACTCTGAGGTTCCTGGAACATGGGACATAGGTTGGATATGGAATAGGCAAGACCCTTGGTCATTACTAGGAGGGAGATTCCATGTTGTTACCTAAGAACTAATCTGAGAGTTTGGTCAGCAATGGCATTGACCACTTGTAATAGCTTAGAAAAAAACCAGAGTCCTAAAATCTCCCACTTGAGAGAGCCACATACCCTTTAGTTGCTGGGGAGGTCTGAAGTAGTCCTAGGGGAACGCTGGGGCAGACTCCCTCCATCCTCTGCTTCCTCCTCCTTTGCTAGAATCCCCACCCTGCTATAAGATTCAGCAGTCCCTGGTCTTTGCCTGAGGCTGTCCTGTTATCCCCTATCTGCCAGTTTGCTCCATTCTCTACCTGCTTTCTCGGAGTCAACGTCCCAAAGAGTCTACAGTCTACTCAAGCACAATTTGAGGATGGTCAGGAAAGGACCAAGCAGTGATGGGTGGCCACAACCTCATGGGGGCAAAATGACACTAAGCATTTGTCTCCCAAGATACTAGCATTATCTGTAGGAATACCACCTTTCCTTTTGGTATTTAAGTCTGAGAAACAGGTGTGAATCAGCCAGTCGAAGAGCTATAGTGGGCCATCTCGTAGTCCAGCAGGCTGGCAGGGGCCAGTGTGGCTGTAAATGGTGTTTGTTCACTCTGAGGTCCCTGGAGTATGGGACATAAGTTGGATATGGAATAGGCAAGACCCTTGGTCATTACTAGGAGCGAGATCCCATGTTGTTACCTAAAAACTAATCTGAGAGTTTGGTCAGCAATGGCATTGACCACTTGCAATAGCTTAGAAAAAAAGCAGAGTCCTAAAATCTCCCACTTAAGATAGACACATACCCTTTAGTTGCTGGGGAGGTCTGAAGTAGTCCTAGGGGAAGGCTGGGGCAGCTGGATGGCAAAGGTCCTTGAGTAAAGTGAGCTTGAGACAATGGCACTTTTCAACAGATATAGACATATTTGAACAGCAGGTAAAGCCATCCCAATGTGTGGTGACTAAACATCAGTCCTATCTAGAAGCATGTGCTTTCCACTGTTCTCCCATCCCTCAGTCATGGGCTAGTAATCTGCTGCAATATGCAAACCTCAAAGAATTGTAATGCTGATATCCACCTGCCTTTACAATAGCTTGTAAATAGAAGGTGCTCAATAGGTATTTGCTGAAGAAGTGAATAAATAAATGTACCTCTAGAAAGAAATCTTTTCCTGTCTTAACTTCCTGAAAGGTTTGGACCACTAACTTACTATCAGGGTTTGTGTTAACTTGAATCGATCTTATGCTTGAGGTATACTGAACACTCTCTTAGCAACAATGAAATTTATTACTACTAAATGAACATAGGCTTTGAAGTCAGATACATCATAAATCAAATTCCAGTTTTGTTCTTACCATTTTTAGTGATCATGGATACATAATTTCTGTTTTCTGAGGTTTTTAGATAATGGAACTCATTTTCTCATAATTAAGGGTAATAATGTCTTCCTTATAAGGCTGTTGAGAGATCAAAGAAATGTATACAAACTTATGAAACTCATAACTAGAAATAAAAAATAAGTAGTCCTTGTTATTGTTGTTATATTATTATTATTGGTGATGTTATTAATACAATGCATTATACTGTCCACATCTCCTTGTCTGGGAAAGACAAGTCTTAATACTCAGGTCAAGCTCCCATTACTTTAATTAGCTAAATTCTGGTTTTCCTTTCCATCCTACACAACCAGGTTATAAACTTGCTGCATACATAGAATCAAAACCTAATTGTCTGATGATAATTCAGAACATGGTACTTGACATCTTTTTTCACTAAAAGCTAGATGTAATTAAAAAACTCCTCACTAATTTTCAGAAAATGCTTTGAGAAAAGAATAAGAGCAGGAAAAACATGGTTTCTGATGTATATCCTGCTGATCTGCCAGGCATTCCGACCATTCTTCTCACTACAGAGCAATAACATTTATTATCTTACTTATGTGTAGCATTTTTCTAAAAGTCAGATAATTATTTCAATCTGTAGACCTGCGGACCCAGAGTCCAGGTTAAAAGCTTCAGGAAAAAGTTATTTTGTTTCTATAATTATATTAACATTTAACGGGAAAACCAGGTATTCTTTAACATTGTGCTTTCTGAAACATTTCTTTCTCTTTAGCTCTGTTATTGGCTTTAATTTAAAATGGTCTTAACTGTCACGGGCTATTTTTAGGGCGAAAAAATAGTTTTAAAGGTTTTTTTTATTTTAACTTATTTTATTGAGGGCCTTAGAGGTATGTAAAAGAGGCATGTTATCAAAGTGGGAAGATTAGTCTCTAGGCAGTAGAAGCTGAAAGTTGCAGAGGGATTCACTGGGGTTTGCCTGCAGGTGAGGATGGGCCACCAATAGAAAGCGAAAAAGCTTAAAAGATGTTTCAGTACATAGTTTGGAGCAGACATTCGGACCACTGTCTTAAGATAGGAACTTAACCAAGGTAACCATTTGAAATCGAAAATAGTTGTAATAGACCAGTTCAATTGTATCTCAATTTGTGTGTTACTCCTAGAGCAGCGATCCCCAATCTTTTTGGCACCATGGGCTGGTTTCATGGAAGACAATTTTTCCATAGACCAGGGGGCATGAGATGGCTTCAGGATGTTTCAACCACATTACATTTATTGTCCACTTTTTTCCTATTATTATTACATTGTAATATATAATAAAATAATATTATAGAATATCATTTTGCACCATAATGTAGAATCAGTGGGAGCCCTGAGCTTGTTTTCCCACAACTAGACCATCCCATGCTGGAGTGATGGGAGACAGTGACATAACGTGAGGCATTAGGTTCTCATAAAGAGCACGCAACCCAGATCCCTCGCATGTGTAGTCCACAATAGGGTTCATGCTCCTACAATAATCTAATGCAATCACTGATCTGACAGGAGGCAGAACTCAGTAATGCAAGCAATAAGTACTGGCTATAAATACAGATGAAGCTTTGCTCACTTGCCTGCCACACACCTCCTGCCATGCATCCTGGCTCCTAAGAGGGAGACTGATACCAGTCCAAGGCCAGGGGTTGGGAATCTATATCCTAGAGGACCAAAGAGATGTCAATGAAGAGTCAAACTTTGTAAAATATTTGAAGAGATTTATTCTGAGCCAAATATGAGTGACAAAGGACCTGTGCCCAAGGTGGTCAGGGTGCGACTTGGTTTTATGCATTTTAGGGAGGCATCAGACATCAATCAAACACATTTAAGAAATACATTGGTTTGGTCCAGAAAGGCAAGACAACTTGAAGCAGGAGCTTTCAGGATATAGGTAAATTTAAACATTCTCTGTTAACAATTTGTTGAGTTTGTCTAAAGACCTGGGATCAATAGAAAGGAAATGTTCAGGTTGAGATATAAGATTATGGAGACCAAGGATTTTTGGTCTCATAGTGGCTGCTCTTAGAGAAAACAAATGAAACATGTTTCCTATTCAGACCTCTAAAATGTGCTAGAATCTCAGTTAATCTCTTCAGGATTGGGAGGGCCTGGAAGAATAAGGTCTACCTATGTTAACAGAGATTCTTTACAGATACATATTTTCCCCCACAAATGATGACTTTGCAGGGCCATTTCAAAATATGGCAAAGAAACATGTTTTAAGGTAAAATATTTTTATTTTCTTCTTTGTCACATAATGTTACACCAGAGTCAAATTGGAAAGTAAGTCACAATGTATAGGATTAAATAAAACCCATCTGATGAGAATTTACGGTTTGTAGGTCATGATTCCCCAGGTCCCTTAGATAGGAATTTGGCCAAGATTAAAAAAAAGAAAAATCAGAGCTTAGTCCTCAGTGAGTAAAGTAAACCATTCTTGTTAAAAATATGCAAAAGACTGTGTAACACACACAAGACATTCCCACCACTTTTTCCTAAAAATGCAAGTAGAGTTGCAGAGCCCTTAAAATCATTTCAATTTTTATACCCTGCATATCAGTAACTTTCACTTTCTGGACTATTTGTGTTAGACCAGTATTCTTGTTAGACCAGTATAATTTCCCAATACAAAGCAGACATTATTGTTTGTATCACTTTATTTGAAAAAAAAAAAAAACTAAATCTAAAAAAATGAAAAAAACTTATAATTGAAAAAGACTGACAAATGCTCAGCATCAGAGTATTAACAGGTTAAATTGCTATTGTAAAAATCAATTTAAGTGTAAAATAGTTCCAAACTTAAAATCATGAGGAGACTTCAAAATGAATTATTTTGCTCTAACTTATATTGCTAATTAAGCTCTCTGGAACATGAAAAATTAATATCATCAAGGTAGAATTTGAATTGAACATAAGTACCTAAATGATGCAGATAAATGTTTGAAAATAAAAATTTAAACATCAGAATAACATACTTTGATCAAATAAACTTACATGTCAGACTTTGTTAAAAGTTCCTTATTTCCCAACTAACAAAAGCAGATTTTCCCCTCTTTTATCACTTTACAGATAACATGATAAAAGCAAAGAAGATAGGAGATGAGTGACAGGATAGTAAAAGATGAGAAATAGTTAAGAGCAAACTGACGAAGGTTGCATGAACTGAAAAAGAGAAGCCTGAATACGAAAAGTAAATGAAGAAGAAATGAAAAACATATTATTTAAAAGAATTTTCCACACTTTTGAAAACTTTGGATATTGCATAATATAAAAATACATTTGCAGTGTCTTCACTGATTCCTAGTAAATTCATAGAAAATTATTCTTGCTATATGAAAATACTCATATATTGGGAATATAGTTATGCTAAAAATACCTTGAGTGAAATTTTTGATAATGCTTATTAATGTAATTGCACTGCCTGACATATAATAAAAACAGTTGTATAATCTTAAACAGATACTCGGATGGTAATACTACTATCACAAATGTGCATAAGCACAAATGAGAGTTTTTATCTAAAGGCCTTGAAACATCACTTATGATAAAAGTTTTAAGGGTTTTATAAAAATATTTCTATTTACACATTGTAATGAATAAAGCAAAGCATACAAAAAGCTGTTAAAATTGCTAGCATGTCCTCTACCATGTCCTACAAATATACCTTATTTTATAGCTATTTTACAACTTTTAGGGAAAAATGAAAACTTGCTTAAACTATGGACAACACCAAGCACCTCATTTTCCTTATATTAATACATTACACCTTTATAATCAGTCTTTTTTGTCTCTGAACATTGAGTGCTTTCCTTAGGATTTAAAAAATGAAAAGAAACTTGCTAGTATATGTTCTTACAAAAAAAAGTGCTACAACTTGACACCCATAAATTAATTAGATTATGATATATATTATAAAATAAACCATGATTTTAAATTTACATCTTTTACTTAAAAATTATAATTTTCCTACCTCATTCTTAGTACTGTACACTGGGAGATAATCAGAAATAAAGTTAAATCTATGTTCTGAAGGATAGTAGCAGGTCATGGGAAAGGTACTACATATACACATTTAAAAAGTAACAGGAATTCTTCTATCATTAAAACCTTAATGAATGATATAGACAATAAGTGAAGTTTCATAAGAACATGAAAAGTTTTAAAGACAAGAATATTTTCAAAGATAAATTATACCAGACATACAAAGAGGAATTGGTACCATTCCTTCTGATACTATTCCAAACAATACAAAAAGAGGGAATCCTCCCCAACTCATTTTATGAGACCAACA
>CAUYLG010069060.1:0-109958 GCA_963573385.1 Cacajao melanocephalus | reverse complement strand
AAAAAAAAAAAAAAAAAAAAAAAGACGCTGAAATCAGACTACTCCAGGATCCAGAGGATTCACATCATGGATAGACCAAAGGGGCTGGTGGTTCTACAGCCCCTTCCCATACAGCATTTGTCACTGGGAACTCCTCCCTCACGCTGGGCAAGAAAAACCTTATTAAACTCACTGATATTTTCCAGCAACCAATGTCGCTTCTGTTATTTAGCGCACGGAGGGAAGTGCAAATGGTCCTTTCATGGGCACCAGGAATGCCCGTGCCTCTTCTAGGAATTAGTGAACATTCTCTAGGAAAATTTGCATTCATTTTTAATAAGGGGCAAAGACAATTCAGCCTGGCTGCTTTAGTGGAAGGAAATTTACCTGGACTCAGAGCCTTCTTTGAAAGATGCATGTTTGTTGTTTTTGCTTTTTTCTCCTTGAAAGCAAGTCCTAGCCACCAGGCATGTGGCAACCCTATCTCTTATGAGGGGTGACCACTGGATCTTCATGTTGGTTACTCAGCACAGGTGGATGCGAACCCTCCAAGGCAGAGCTCACCCTCTGCAAAGCAGGATGATTTATCAAAGACATTGAAGCAAGGGCCTCCCAGGAGGAGATGGGCAGGAGGCTGCAGGGAAAGAGTTCTCGCTACGGAAGAAGGTAGGAATGTTCTGGAAAGCTGCTGCGGAGGGGACGTATGTGTAAACAGATCATGTGTCCCTGTGACCGGACTCTGTCATCTGACAGGCCAAGCCTTCATTTCTTGGGATCCCAAACCTTGATGCTTCCTGGCCACGCCTCTCCCACGAGATGGCACCTCTGGCCAGGTGAGTCTGAGGGCCTGTCCCCAGGTGGCCCAGACACTGGAGGGAGGTGATGTGGGGCACAGAATGGGATCTGTTTGGGGGAGGACACCTATGCTAGCCCAGCTTTGCCATGAACCTGCTGTGTGACTCTGGGGAGGTAACTGTACCTCTCTGGGCTTAGTTACCACATTTCTCAAGTGGCTCTGGCATCGTGGTCCTTAACACCTTGTGATGCTGTCACCTCTCTGCAGACTTTTCTCAATGTCACCGCAGAAGCAGGGAGGACTGGGGAGAAGGGAGGTCCTGCAGGGAGCAGAAAAGGGAAAGTGGGCAACTCCGCTGCAGGATGTCACATGTTTGGGGGCTGTTCCCAACACTTTTACCTTTCTCTTTGGGCTCCTCCTTTCTCTTCCCTCTCAGTCCCCTTTGGGAGATGGCTGATGGGGATCACTGGGAGTTGAGGTGACTGTCAGGAAGGCAGAGAGGGGGTTTGGGCAGCAGATGGGACGCGGGGCCAGTTGGCCTCTCAGGGTTTTCCTACCTCATGGTTCTGGGGAGTTCAGAGTTCTGCAAGCTAGGTGATCCTTAATTAATAAACAGCAGGCAGGCTCGGGCAGTTGGAGTGAGTGCAGTAGCACAATCTTGGCTCACTGCGACCTCCGTCTCCTAGGTTCAAGCGATTCTCCTGCCTCAGCCTCCCACGTAGCTGGGATTACAGGTGCCCGCCACCACGCCCGGCTAATTTTTTGTATTTTTAGTAGAGATGGGGTTTCACTATGTTGGTCAGGATGGTCTCAAACATCTGACCTAAGCCACCACACCTGGCCAAGGGGCCCTTTAAAAGAACCCTTCTTCCAGATATTCTCATCCTTTCCAAGTGTGCTGACGCCTGAGCATATACATGCATTTACCTTTTTAAAAAAGTAACTGGCTGGGCATGGTGGCTCATGCTGTAATCCCAGCCCTTTGGGAAGCTGAGGCAGGGGGACTGCTTCAGCCCAGGAGTTTGAGACTAGCCTGGGCAACATAGGAAGACCCTATCTCTATTAAAAAAAATAGCTGGGCATGGTGGCATGTGGGCCTGTAGTCCCAGCTACTCAGGAGGCTGAGATGGGAAGATTGCTTGAGCCTGGGAGGTTGAGGCTACAGTGAACCATGATTGTGCCACTGTACTCCTGCCTGGGCAACAGAGAGAGACACTCTCTCACTCTCTCTCTCTCTCTCTCTCTCTCTCTCACACACACACACACACACACACACACACACACACAGAGGTAAAAAGGAATATTTAAGCATGGTAATAAAAAATTAATAGTAGAAAAATGGAAATGACGTCTCCCTCCACCCAGTTTCTCCCTCCGGAGGCCACCACTGAAACTGGATTCTCGTTCTTCCTTCCAGAGTTAGGCTGGGTCTGTGTGGACTCAGTTGCACACAATGGCCTTCCTTGCAAGCAGAGGGTGGTGCACAGTACCCACCTTGCTCCTCACTGTTTTTCTCACTGACCTGCAGGATGTGAGGGGCACCTATTTCACCAGTTCCATCCCAATGTTTTCCAGACTTCTGCATAACAGAGGATTCACCACTGGGTCCCCCATGGATGCCTCTGCTCACCTGGAAAGGTTCAACTCTTGGAAGCTGCGGTGCTGTCAAAGGGCGTCTCACAGATGGGCCGCCCTTCGCTCCAGGGGCTGTGGCCTTCCACTCCCACCCATGACACGTGGCAGCCTAGCTGCCCACACCCTAAGATCACTGAGCAGCGTCTCACCGTGGTTTTATCAGCAGTCTTTTTAAATTGTTTTTCTTTCTGTCACTTGCCTGGCTGTAATCAGCAGTCTTTTTATTATGAGGGAGATCAAGCATCTTTTCATGTTAAATCCCTCCTCCTTTTCTTTTAATCATTTCCTGTGAGCTACCTGTTTTGCTCTTTTATCAGGCTAGGATATTTTGGGGCAATGCTGGGTTGTCCGAGGATCCCCTGCCGGTTCCAGGTGACTCAGGTTCCTTAAAGCTCCAACAGTGTGGATTTCGTGAGCCTCACAAAAGACCGAGGGTGGGGGCTCTCCAGGTGTCAGAGAGGCAATGGTGAGCGAGAGAACACCCCCACCAGAGAAGCTTCATGCCCACTGATGCCAATGGCCTGGCATGGGGGCAGCCCTCTTTGTACAAGAAAATGGGCCACATTTGTCTTTAACGTTTGCTCCTTGTCCAAAGCATTTTAGAGTGTGATGGACATGAAATGATGGAGACAGTGTGCATCTACTTCCCTTGAAAGCTCCTCCAGGGAATTTGGAGCCAGAAACTTCCTGTTGCATCTGCCCTTCCCTCCCTTTCAGGCCTGCAGTAACATCTCCTTCTGCAGAACCTGGGCCCCACCATCCTGCCATCGAAGGGTGGGGAGCCTGATGGGCTGTGAAAGTCCCAAGGAAGGCTCAGGTGTCAGAAATGCACTGAAGAACCAGCTGAGCTCACTCTGTTAATGGCGATATTTCACGTGGTTTATTTGGAAGGGTTGGTAACTGATATGTTAACAAATCTCATCTCAAATTCCCACGTGTTGTGGGAGGGACCTGGTGGGAGGTAACCAAATCATGGGGGCAAGTCTTTCCTGTGCTGTTCTTGTGACAGTCTAACAAGATTTGATGGTTTTAAAAAGAGTTCCCCAGCACAAGCTCTCTCTCTTTGCCTGCTGCTATCCAAGTAAGACGTGACTTGCTTCTCCTTGTCTTCTGCCATGATTGTGAGGCTTTTCCAGTCACATGAAACCGTAAGTCCAATTAAACCTCTTTCTTTTGTAAATTGCCCAGTCTTGGGTCTTTGTCAGCAGCATGAAAACAGACTAATACAGCAACTTAACCTAGAGGTCCTGATTAACGGCTAGCGCCTCACCTCCACCCTTACACCTAGCTTCCGTTTTGTAGCAAGTGCTCAAATGACTAGGAAAAGAATAAATCACCAACACCTGTCTGACTGCCCTCTCTTTTGTCCAGAGGTAGTGGAGTTCAAACCGGTTCGGTGCTCTTGTGTTTACAAAGTCCACTTTCTGACCGTTCCAACCAGCTTTCTTGCAAATTGCAAAAGCCTCTTTCTTCGGGCCTGGGAACTAGCCCCAAATATAGAAGGCCTAGTTAAATCTGAATTTCAGGTGAACAACAAGTAATGTTTTTGGTGTGTCTCAAACAGTGCCTGGGGCATACTTATTGTATTTGCTTCCAGGAAATGACCACAAACTTGTGGAAATGTTTCCTGCTATAGGAAAATGACCACAAACTTGGTGGCTTGAAACAACGGATACTAATTCCCTCACAGTTCTGGAGTCCAAAGTCCAAAATCGGGATCACTGGGTTGAAGTTAAGGTGTCAGCAGGGCCACACTCCCTCCAGAGCTGAGAGAGAGAATCGGTTCCTGGCCTCTTCTGGCTGCTGGTGGCTGCCAGCATTCCTTGGCTTGTGGCCACATCACTCTAATCTCTGCCTCCATCCCCGACCAGATGGTCTTCTCTTCTGTGTTTTCTGTCTCCCTCTTCCTTCTTCTTACAAGGATGAGTGTGACTGCACTTAGGACTTGCCAAGATAATACAGGATAATTGCCCCATCTCAAACTCCTTAATTTAACCACATCTGTAAAGACCTCTTTTCCAAATAAGATCACATTTACAGGTTCTGGAGATTAGGACCTGATATCTTTGGGGGACATTATGCAGCCTACACCAATTATTTGCTATCTAAAATTCTAATTTACATAGATGCCCTGGGTTTTAATTTGCTAATTCTGACAGCCCTACCCAGAACCACCTCTATTAGGAGACAGCAAGGATTTAAGTGATTTGCCTTCAACTGGTCACCACCCTTCCTTGTGTGGTGGAGAAAGGCCCACGCATCCACAGACCCAACCCTGTTCATCAAGATCTTTTGTCTTTTGAAGTGGGGTTCATAGTTCACAGTCACATTCCAGTTTTCAGGAGAATCTAAGGCATCTGGCTTAACTGTTGAACAGATAATGGCAAACAGTAAACAACTCCAAACGCAGACCTGTACCCCTCCACCCTCCAGGAAGGTGGAAAGATGAACACATAAATATGTAAGTTATGCATCTGTTTCCCTTTCTGGTCTCAAGTCTCTTTAAGAAAGGCCTTACTTTTTTGTTGTCATTTGTTTTTTGAGAAGAGGTCTCATTCTGACGCCCAGGCTGCAGTGCAGTGCTGCCATTGTGGCTTACTGCAGCCTCAATTTCCCAGGCTCAAGTGAGCCTCCTGCCTCAGCCTCCTGAGTATCTGGGACTACAAGTGCACACCACCATGCCCAGCTAATTTTTTAAAGAAAGGCTGTAGAGACAGGGTCTCCCTATATTGCCCAGGCTTGTCTTGAACTCCTGGCCTCAAGTGATCCTCCCACCTTGGCCTCCTAAAGTGCTGGGATTCGAGGCATGAGCCACTGCACCTGGCCCTGTTTTTGTCGTTTGAGACACGTTCTTGCTATATCGCCTAGGCTGGTTTCAAACTCCTGGGCTCAAGAGATTCTCCTGCCTCAGATTCCGGAATAGCTGGGACTACAGACGCAGCCGCTACGCCCAGGGTGCGGCCTTAGGGTTTTTAAAATCCGTATTGAACTCATCCACTCATCCATTTATTCATTCATGAATCAATTACTGAGTACTTATTCTGTGCCATGCGCTATGCCTGGCAGAGAGGACAGAAAGATGAATAAGGCGTCTCCCCACGATGGGTGAGTGAGGGAGCCTGGATCCATGGGGAAGCCCAAAGAGTGGAACTAGACAACGCTGTGGATATTAAACACAAACAACAGGCACCAGTAATGTGAAGGCAGCATAATTCCATTTGACGTGAAACTAGAAGGATAGAGACAAACTCATTTACCAATTATCTTTAAATTCCAGCAACTATTTGTAGTCTTTATATGTGGGAAAAGTAACTTGTATTACAGAATGTATTACCTAACCATGTCTGCTTTAATGACAGTGGTTTTCCTCCTTCTGTGTCTTCTGGATCCCTGGAAATGTGGGTGCACATGAGGCTTCCTCTGCCTTCTCCCACAGCCAGATGAGCTGCTGCCTCCTAGGAGAACCTGGCAGAGCTGGCAGGGCCCCAGTTCCCCAGTTCAGCCCAGAAGGGGGCTGCTTGGACTCTGAGATTTCTCCCTTCACCTGCGGCTGCCTCCTGCCCCATGACTACAGTGCCGTGAGCATTTTTTGGCACAAATTACGCCCCCTGCAAATATATCTTGAGTTTTTTTTTTTTTTAAAGGAAAAAGCAATCTGTTCATTTATTTATCATATGGTATAAGTCCTCAAGCTGAAATTCCAGGTCTCTGCCCTATGAAAAACAAAACAAAAACACTTTTTTCTTTGTCTTTTGGGGGAGAAAAGCAGTGGGGCAATGGCAATTTAATAAAGGGTAGGACCCCTAGGCTAAAGCAGTGAATGGGAAATCCAGGGATGGTAAAGCTGGTGGGAGACTATGCTCCAGAGAGCAGAAGCCCAGGCATAAGAAGCACAAGTTCTGGGTTCAAATCTCCTACAGGCCTCAAATTAGCCGCGGAACTCCAGGGGCCACATGACTTTCCTGAATCCCGCTGAACCTCCCTGAATCTCAGCGTCCTAATCTGTAGAAGAGGGGAAGGAATTTTTCACTCACAGGCTCATGTCAAGAATTAAATGAGATCATATAAACTGTAAAGTACTATCCACTTGTTAGTAATTTGGGGAGGGGAGACCTCCCAGCACCCCAAAATCGCGTCATGTGGGCTACCCAAGTGTGAGGCCACGCCTGTGCCTATGTGTTTCCAGTGCCCCCATGTCACTCCCCTGTCTCAAACACCTAGAGGTTGACATCCAAATAAGAATATTAAAGTGATTCAGATTTTTTTTTTTTCTTGAGACAGAGTCTCACTCACTCTGTTGCCCAGGATGGAGTACAGTGGCATCATTTTGGCTCACTGCAACCACTGCCTCCCAGGTTCAAGAGATGTGCCATGTGCTGGAACCTCAGCCTCCCAAATAACTGGGATTACAGGTAGTGTGCCACCAGGCCCGGCTAATTTTTTTTTTTTTGAGACAGACTCTTGCTCTGTCACCCAGGCTGGAGTCCAGTGGCACCATCTCAGTTCATTGCAACCTCTGCCTCCTGGGTTTAAGTGATTCTCCTGCCTCAGCCTCTCTAGTAGCAGGGATTACAGTTGCATGCCATCACACTTGGCTAATTTTTGTCTTTTTAGTAGAGACAGGATTCTGCTAGGTTGGTCAGGCTGGTCTCGAACTCCTGATCTCAGGTGATCCACCTGCCTTGGCCTCCCAAAGCATTGGGATTACAGGCATGAGCCACCATACCTAGCCTATTTTTTTGTATTTTTAGTAGAGACAGGGTTTTGCTATTTGCCCAGGCTGGTCTTGAACTTCTGGCCTCAAATGATCTGCCCACCTCGGCCTCCCAAAGTGCTGGGATTACAGGAGTGCGCCACTGCGCCCAGCTGACTTATTTTTACTGGGACTGACCTTCTAATTAGTCCAGATTGGATTAATGTTTGTGTCTCCAAAAAGCCAGGTTATCTCAAGTGTTCATGGGGTCCAGGTGTTGATCATGTGGCCATCGCCTTAGACCACGAGCACCCTACACCCGGGGTACAGATGCGACCAGTGTGCCCTGGGCTGCCCAATGGCGACAGAGAGATGCCCTCTGCCCGCTCCTAATTTTGCACCCAGGGCTGTGTGCCCAGGTGCCCACACTCTGCAGCTCCCCCTGGGATCCATGGGGGCCTCTGCAGGCTGTGCTCAGGGCCAGACTGACGATGCTGTCTCCAGGTGGCCCCACTTTTCAGCTTCATGTGCTTTTAAGACTTTTCTTGAAGAATGACTCAGTACTCACCCTTAATACAATTTAGAGGCTGAAATGATCCCTTTGCCTGCTCCACCTGCTCCAAACCTCGACAAAACAGAAACTAGGGTGGGATCTCACATATGGTATCTTCACTTTGTAGCTGGTGGATTTTTTAAAATGTGGAGGAGAAGGTGGGAGGCAAGACCAGAACTGAGAAATGAGTCTTGCTTTTAGTTAGAGGGAGGGTGGCTGTGGGAAGTGTATTTCAATGCCATAAAAGTACCCTGTGAGGTTGCAAATTCTAAGTAACTCGATGTGCATAACCCCAGCCTCAGCTGTGTAAGCTCCTCCCGTCTCTGTTCCCCATCACTCCCCTTTTTCCTGGTCTCAGAGTGTGAACCACTTTGGTGTAGACATGGGGAAAGTAAAGTGGATTTTTGAGGAAGGGGCATCAGGCAGCGTAGCCCAACAGACTGGTAAATACAGACTCAGTCTCCCCACCTCCCCTCTCACTGTGACCCTTTTCCTTTTTCTTTTTGAGACAGAGTCTTGCTCTGTCACCCAGGCTGGAGTGCAGTGGCACGATCTTGGCTCACTGTAACCTCTGCCTCCCAGGTTCAAGCAATTCTCCTGCCTCAGCCTCCTGAGTAGCTGGGATTACAGGTGGGCACCACCATGCATGGCTCCTTTTTGTATTTTTAGTAGAGATGGGGTTTCACCATGTTGGTCTGGTTGATCTCAAACTCCTGACCTCGTGATCCGCCCACCTCAGCCTCCCAAAGGGCTGGGATTACAGGTGTGAACCACCGAGCCCGGCCACTGTGAAAAACCCTTTTTCTTAATGGTAGAGGGCTGACTTTGTCTGCCTTGCTCAGGGAAACAGTCCCACTTTTAATTAAACTTCTCCCTGTGACACCATCTGGGAGGGTGAATGCCATCTTCCCTGGGCTTGCACGCCAGCCTCCTTTCATCCACATCTTCCAGCCTCTAGCCACATGGACCCCTCTCTCTGGAAAGCATATGTGGGGGCTGTGTGTGAATATTTTTCACGCTTGACATAAGCTGGAAGAAAAATAAGCTTCTCCATTTGATAAGTGTGGACCTGCCCACAGCACTAAATTTGGTTCTGCCGTCACCGGCGCCATGAAGCAGCAGCCTGGTTTAGAGGCTTGCCTTCAGTTTCAGATCATTTCTCCAGGCTCATGTTACATATGACCCATTCACAGAGGCTGGAGGGCACGGCTTCTCCAGTCCTTAGCACTGAAGACATGTCTTTTGGCTCCTGCACAACTAGCATAGCGAGTGGATCCAGATGGGGGACGCTCTGAGGTTGCAGAGGCAGGAAGGCAAGTGGGGAGGGCTTGGGCCTGGACAGAGGCGTGATCTGGCTCTCTCCCCAGCTGTGGAGTCTCTGAGCCTCAGTTTGCTTCTCTGCAAAATGAGGATAATAATCCCTGCCGCGTTGGGACTGAGGATTAAATGAGGCAATGGTTTCAGAAGAATAATCCGCTGCTGCTATTATTAACAACATCTTCGTATAGCAAAACTCATTTGGACCAATGGGGAGTGTGTTAAGTTGGTCTGAAGTAGGGCAAAGGAACAATTATAGACTATTTTAAAGGAAATGTGGTTTTTATTATTTCCAAGTACATAGAGTGCTGGAACTGGGTACCAGTAGGTGGAGGACTGACTTGATTTAAATAAGGAAAGCTCATTTGACATCAGCCTGTTTGATTTCTCAGCATCCAACTGTGTTAATCAAGAGGGTTCTGAGCTACGTATGTGCCCAGCTCTGTGACTGGCGAAGCAAAGTCATTAAGACACAGTCCTTGCCCTCCTAGGATGTGCAGCTTGTGGGCAGATGAGTCCTACACAGGAAGCAGGGAAACTGAGGCGCTGGGGAGCACGGCGCTGCCGCAGGTAAGAGGAAATGTGTAGCCTCTGGAGCTCGAGTGCCAAGGCTGGGGAAGGCTTCAGGGAGGACAGAGACTGAGGAAAGTCAGGGCGATTGAAATAGGGGGTGGGGCAGGGAGAGGGGCAAGGCTGCCATGGGTGAGCAAGGGGCAGAAAGAGCACGGTGTCTATGAAGGAGCCACGGGGCAGGCTGGCAGGAAGCGGGAGGTGGGACTGGGCAGGGAGGTGAGCCGAGGCGTGGGGACCTGGGCTGGCAGCTCAAGGGCAGCTTGGCTTAGCAGGCAATGCTCATGGCAGGACCACACTTGGAGAGGGCCAGGGCAGGTGACAGGGCTGCTTTGGGAAGAATTTGGCAATGGCGTGCAAAACAGATTGGATATGAATTTTGGAACTGAAACAGGGAACAACTCATTACTGTTTCCATAAGGGTCCGAGGGTGAGGTGATAAGGCCTAAACTCATTTTATTATGGTAAGAATGTGACTAGAAAGAGAGGGGGCAAACTGAGGTAATGCCTGGAAGAAACTGATGGGTCTGTTCCAGGATGTGGAGGGAGGAGAAGAGCTTAAGGCTCCACGGTTTGCCATATTGGGGACTGAAAGATGGCAGATTCCAGTGACCGAGGTGGAGCGGACCAGGAGGTAATGGGTGCAGCATTTTACTAAAATGCAAGGCTATGGGCCCACTGAACATCCAGGACTGGCACCCAAACCTGGCCATGATGGAGAAAAGATGGGCCATTGTCAGG
Source organism: Cacajao melanocephalus (assembly GCA_963573385.1). Lineage (NCBI taxonomy): Eukaryota > Metazoa > Chordata > Mammalia > Primates > Pitheciidae > Cacajao > Cacajao melanocephalus. The sequence continues at coordinate 99,674 of CAUYLG010069060.1, read as the reverse complement.
GTGGGGTTCCACATATACCCTGACCTCCCACCATCCACACCCCAGAGAAACCCTCCATTCACAGGGGGAAGGCAAATTGACTTCAGCCCCACGCTGGCTCAGTTCAAATTCCAGGTGCAAGCAGTTCAATTAACGAGCCTTCACCGTGCCTTTGCCACCAAACAGTCATCAGAATATTACACCATCCAAGTCAACGCCTGGCTTTAATCACTCTTGCCTTCATCGATTCCTGTCACATGCTAAACACTGTGAGCGGCGGGGAGAGGCTGCTCCTGGGCATGATTAGAATATGAGATTCTGTACCAAGTCCCTGTCTGATTAGGAAGAAACTGAAAACTCCAGAAAAAAACAGAAAAGCTCCCAGGAAATTCCATCCAAGGGTCGTGACCTGAGCCAAGAAGGAAGTCCCAGCCCTTCCCCGGAGAAGTCAGCACTGTCAGGGGATGGAAATCACTTGAGGTCATGCTCAAGGCACCCCCACCCACTATCTTGCACCCTGGTTTGGGTCTCCTTCCTTCTAAAGAAGGGGACAGACAAGATCAGGGCAGGCTGGACTGTGGCCACCCATGCATCCCTCCTGGGCACGGACCCCGCTGGCTGAGCCCTCACCCCAGGAACCAGCTGCACCGTCTGACTGGCGCTAAGGGAGTCAGGTGGCAGCAGCTATACTATTTCAGATCAGGCTAAAGTCAGCCCATGAAAGACTTCAGATCAGCACCTGACCTCGGCTCCCGGGAGGCATCCCCTATTCCTGCAGCAATTCTGAGAAGCTAAAAGGAATTCTCTTGTTTTATTTCAGTTCTATGACTATGTGAAGAGAGGCGAGACCACCATATCATCCATTCTGAGGGGGAAGACAGCATAATCTCCATTGCACAGATGGAAATATGGAGGCACGGGAAACCTTAATCTTGGCTGAAAATCTCTTAGGTGAAAAATGGGAAGTCTGCAATTAAATTCAGGGCTTGGCAACCCTAAGCAGCCAGTGATAACAGGGGCACCAAAAGGAGGGAGTGGCTCGCTCCCAGAATTCAGTCTTGCTGGCAACAAATGATACGATTTTTTTAAGGTCTTTTTTTTTTTTTTTTTAACTTGGCCCAGATTGTTAACTTATAGCATGAATCCTACTGATTAAAAGTTTTTTCTTGCATTTCTTGTCAGCCATCACACATCGGTTCATGATTATTTATAGCACTTTAGTGACACTGAAAGGGATTTATTTCAATTTATTCAGTCTTTATTAACACTCCACAGGGAACAGAGTGCAGCGGCCGCTGGCCTTTTCTCAGGCGCAGCTGAGATGCTAAGAAGGGAGGAACTTCAGCATTAAGGGAAGAACTGAACCCGGTGGAGAGAAGCCCAGGAGGCAAGTTATCCCCGTAGGATTATCTGGGAAAAATATTAACTAGGTTTTAAGAAGGTTCAGGTGAGTTTGTGAATGATCACTGCATTATTCAAGCGGATTTAGGGATGTTCTATGAAATCCTCCATTTCTAAGCCGGCTTCATGGAGAGCAGCAGAGGGAGGCGGAGGCTGAGCTGCTGCACTGGGGATTGGGGCCATCGTGGAATTTCTCCTGCTCACAGGGAAAAGACAGAAAACGGATGGTGGGAGGGCTGGTGACTCTTCCAAATGGCTATTCCTCATGTTTCCTGGCAATGAGCAGCCATGAAAGGGACAGGTTCATATGCGTCTACACCATGATTTTGCTGTGCCCCAGTGTGACAGGAGGTTATAGACAACAGTTTTATTTGCATATATAACCTTTACTTGGCTTATTAACATATGCTGACTTAAATTCTGATGCACCATCAAAGCAGAAAGCTGCTCAGGTTTTCAGCAAGCCCAGTATAAAAAAATCCAGGCATGCAACAAATAGGTAGTGAATATTCACTTTTAGATACATGTAAATATAAACAGAATTAAAAAAAAATTTAGAGACAGGGTCTTGCTGTGTTACCCAGGCTGGAGTGCTGTCGCACAATCATAGCTCACTGTAGCCTTGAACTCCTGGGCTCAAGCAATCCTCCAGCTTCAGCCTCCCAAGTAGCTAGGGCTACAGATGAATGTCATCACACCCCGCTGATTTTCACAGTTTCTTTTGTAGAGACAGGGTCTTGCTTTGTTTTGGCCAAGCTAGTCTCAAACTCCTGGCTTCAAGTGATCCTCCCACCTCAGCCTCCCAAAGTGCTGGGATTACAAGTGTGTGCCACTGAGCCTGGCCTCATTTTTATACATATAACCAAAGAGATTCATTAGGTTGTAACCTCCCCTTAGGCATTTAAGCATTTGGCTTTAGATTATTAATTACCCAAGAAGTCTCTTTTTGAGGGATATAGGCCATGTGAGGGGGATGACATAAGACAACAGTCTGGTGCCACTGTCCAATTAAGAACAATTGGGAACAGGCACTCCTGAAATGGCCTGCAAATCAATGGCAGAACTGGATCCGATCCAGGACAATCCTGTTGACACATGGTTTAGAACACTGGCTCCAATTCAGTAGGAAGAGCTGTCCTTTACGCTGGGGGAGGAGCACCGTCCCACAGTTCCATGAATGGGTCCTTCCCAGCACTTCATTCCTGGCATTCTGTGCCATCTGTAGATCACATGACAAGCAATTACGGATCCAGGGATCTTCTAATATCCTTGCTATCCAATTACGGATCCAGGGATCTTCTAATATCCTTGCTATCCAATTACGGATCCAGGGATCTTCTAATATCCTTGCTATCCCAGGGAGGAGGACCCAAGGATGGAAGCGCATCCCTGGACTTTTTGTAGTAAAATTGCAGACTCAGATCCCAAGACAACATCAACAGCCTTCCCGGTAAAACAGAAAACTGGGCCATAGGCTGGAAGGAAAACCAGCAGCTAAGACCAGAGATAATTACGTCCCTCTTCTCTTTGATGCCTGGATTTAGCACTAGGGTGGATAGGGCCAAAGGAGAGGAATGAATGAGACATTATTATCAATGGCTTCGGATTTAATTCTCACTTGCTGACTTAAAACTGTTTTTAGTTGTCGGACATTGACCTGAGACTCTTTCCTCGGGGGAGTTAATATAGCAAAGAGAATTTAAACTTATTTTCAATCTGATGGGGAGGGTTTTATAATGCCCTCTTAAGTTGGGATTCTATGCGAATGACTTCTTAAGTTGGGATTCTATGCGAATGACTTCAAAGTGCTGTGCTAGTCCTGGCAGACAGGCAGAAGATGGGTGGGGAGAACGCCCACCTTTTACTTACTTAACAGTCTCCCCAGTAGGTGTTCTCCTGATACCCTATAAGAATAAAACATGAAGGTCGGTAAATATGCAAGGCTGGGGTCCACACAGCCTGATGTCTGCAGTCAGGATGGTCTCTTATCACAGCCAAGCACTTACTAAAGGTCCTCTGTGCCCATTCAAAACCTTCCAGGCCTACCACACTTGCTATAATAATCACATACCCTAAATAAGGGGTAAGCTGGTTGGGTGAGGTGGCTCATGCCTGTAACCCCAGTACTTTGGGAGGCTGAGGTGGGTGGATCACCTGGGTCAGAAGTTCAAGACCAGCCTGGCCAACATGGTGAAACCTCATCTCTACAAAAATACAAAACTTAGCTGGGTATTATGGTGGGTGCCTGTAGTCCCAGCTACTGAGGAGGCTGAGGCAGGAGAATTGCTGGAACCCAGGAGAGGGAGGTCGCAGTGAGCTGCAATCGTAACATTGTACTCCAGCCTGGGTGACAGAGTGAGACTTCATCTCAAAAAAAAAAATAAAAAAAATAAGGTGCAAGCTTATGGAGTAGAAGTGCAGAGGGAAAGATACACTCTTCAAATCATTCACTGATTTTAAGAAAATTAAGATGAATGTTTTGGAAAGACTTCATAAAGGTGAGTAATATTTCCTACCAAATGGGATGATAAAGACCCTTAAAAAAAAAAAAGTAAACTCCCTGAGGGATTCTGCATTCAGATGATGCCACAATATAAACCCCAAATCCAAACTGAAATCCTAAGACCCAGACAGTGCATTATTAACTCGGCATAGGCAAGGGAGACAAGGAATTTCAACTGTGTGATCCAGACAGCAAGAAAAGACCCGAGCCCTGAGTCAAAAGATGGGTGAATGAATATTCACATTTATATAGTTTCAGTTAAAGTAAAATCTTGAAAATGTATGTATGTTATTTAAATGATTTTCTGATGTCATTGCTTTTTAAAACTGACATATTGTTACTCGGTCTTAAAGGATACGAAGCCTTCGTAGGCCTAATTTATTAATTCATAAATGACTATGCTTATTGGATACATGGAGTTCCTAAGATTCAGTACACCACAAGTTTGCTTTATTTAATCTTTTTCTACTCTATTCTCAACTGGCCACCCTGAAGCCTGTTTGCCAGTTTACCAACGTCGGCACTCTGTTGAATTACTTCATTTGTAAAATCTCTTCACCTCCTTCACCTTCCCTGACTGCCATTATTTTCTCGATCAGCCCTCACTTTTTGTTCAACGAGTAAACTGGAAAGATCTCTGAACTCGATGCACTAAGCTAGGTCACCCTTCCCAGGATGGCTGGAGAAAGGGCAGGCCAGTTTGGGCTGGTGGAGAGAATGCAGTCTATTCCTGGCATGGAGTGGATTTCAGGAAGGAAGAAGCAGGGACAGCAGATGACAAATCTCTGCTTGCCTGTGGCAAGAGTTCTGTGTGTACATTTAAACATGGGTGTGTGCCATTTTCAGAGGATCCGCTTCTGCCCAAACAAAGCTTGGTTGCAGGGCAGCTGGGCAGTTGTCCACTTCTCCTATCCTTATCCTTGCTCAGTGTAACAATTTATCTGTACAACTAATTCCATCACCAGGATCTTTAGAAACCTCTGCTCATTCAGCCAATCCCAAGCACTCATCCACAGGACACTGCTGATGATGCCATTTACTGAGCAGTTACTATGTGCTTGGCTCTGGTAAGTACCGGGCTAGCTTGTTTAAACTTCATGGCAACCCGTGAGACAGGTACCATCATACTCCAACTTATGGATGATAAAAAACTCTACGAACAGCTAAACAACATGGCTTAGGTCTCTGTGAGCAGGGAGTTGGGACTTGTGCCCAGGAGGCCTGATCGGAGCCTACCTTCTTAATCATGAGGTCAGACTGCCTCCACATGCAGGACACTGCCCTGGATTGGGGACCGGGGGGAGGGGGAACAGTGTCTGCTCCTGAGCTGTTCCCAAACCTTCCTTGAATGGCCTTTGCACAAAATGCATTTCCTGGGGACTCACTGACCTGGTGTTTGGATTTCTATCAGGTCCCTGCTTGGGCTCAGCATGAAGCTTGATGAAATATGAACAAAGCAAAGAAAATTAAGAGAATATACCTGGAAGTCATTCGACTTTGCATTTTGCTGAAGCCCATTCTATCTGCATGCCTACAGAAAGTTTCCTAACTGGGGAACCCAGAAAGCTCAAAACCTGTCCTGGGGGGTGAGCAGCCTCAAACTCCTCCTCACAAGCAGTTGGGAGCCATCTGGGCAGGCAGGGAACCTGGCAGAGGTGGCAGGAGCATGGCCCCTAGGGAGAGGAATTCTCAGACAGCAACCCCTTGGGCAAGGCAACAGGAGCGAGACAGAGGATTCTCAGGTAGCCCCAAGACACCGCAGCATAATGGAATATTTACTGCAAAGCCTCCCAGGCCCATCCTTGCCAAGGGATACTTACATGAGGATTTGCCTACGTCCACCCAACTCAACCCACAATCTCAAAGCTGAGCCTCCTCAGCGGGCGCCGACACTTTCACCTCTCCGAGGTACAGAACCTAAGATGGGGATCTGATGTTCCTAAAAATTCAGAGACTTGACCTTGGCTGCACTGATTCTACATCTTGACCCCCCATTCTTGATTTCCAGCCTTCCCTGGGTCAACCAAACCAGCCACCCCTTCATATGGCAGGGCAGTCCAGAAATCCTGGATTAGGGGCAAGAGGTTTAAGGACCTTGGGAAGAGATATGTTCTCTTTGTTTTATAAACAGAGCACCAAGGTAGAGTGGAATGCCTTGCTCTCCGTGTCAGGGCCAGATCAGAAATTGAGAGTTTTAACTCCACATCTCTCTAACCTTGTTCTGGTCCATGCTCCGATTACAGACTCTTGTAAAAGTTCATTTGTGAGACAGTGGTTTAGGAATCAATATTCTACTGGGTCAATGTTTTTTTTTTTTTTTGTTTTTGAGATAGGGTTTCACCATTTGGCCAGGCTGGTCTCGAACTCCTGACCTCAGGTGATCCACCCACCTCGGCCTCCCAAAGTGCTGGGATTACAGGTGTGAGCCACTGTGCCCAGTCTCTACTGGGTCAATGTTATAGATCATGTTTGGGTTCCCAGACTAGTCCACAATGGTCAAGTAAACCCACATGGGGCTGAGAGGGGAGGGAGCTAGTGTCAGGCAACCAGCTCCACCACTCACTGGCTCTGTGACCTTTAGCAAGTTACTACCCCTCTCTGTGCTTGTTTTCCATCATGGAGATAATAACAGCACCTGGTACATAGGAGCATTGTTGTGAGAATTAAATGAGATCATCTGAGACAAGTGCTTAGAACAGGGCCTCCTAGAAGACACTCAATGAATGTAATTAAGATAGCAGTGCCAGTGTCAACCCCAGCAGTGGTGACATTTGGGGCTGGGTCATATTTTGATGTAGGAGACTGTCCTGTGCCTTGTAGGATGTTTAGCAGCAGCCCTGGCCTCCAGTAGTGAGATGTCTGTGGCACCCTCCCTGACTTGTGAAAATGAAAACATCTCTCTAGACATCTCAGTGGCCCACAGCTGAGAACCATGGTTTTACAAGAAAACAGCAGAGAGTCCACGAGGGCTCCTCTCCCTGCTGCAGCCCAGCTGGTGAGGTGACCCCCAAACGCCAGCTCCAAGTCATTAGTGGAAGCACCGAATTCCTGGGCATGGCAAGTTAGAAGTGGCCAGGGGGATGTTTCCCGGAGTGTGGAGGAGCTTGGGGGGGGGTGGTCTCTGAACATGGTGAAAGTGGTGGAGGAAGGAGCACAGTCAAATGCAGTTTCTCACCTGCTTCCCACTGACCTACTGCACCAGGTGCCAAAAGATGCCAGGGCAGGGTCTTCCTTTCCTAGGGTAGAGGGTGGCCCCTCTCCTTTCCTCTCATCTTCACCTCTGGCCAATAAGGAGGAGGTGGGCCATGGGGACCAGGTTGAGGGAGTGCTGCTGTGGGGAGGGGGAGAGCGGAAGGCTGTGGGGGGGCACCCCATGAGCACAGGCAGCTGTCTGAGCGTCACTGGGACACAGGGCTGGGAGAGACTGAACTGAGTTTGTCCCCAAACCCTCCCTGCTGCCGTGACCATGAATAAAGCCCCCCATTCTGTTTTCTCTTCACCTATATTTCCCCATTTATCCTTCATGGATGAAATCCATTTAGTATAGACCAAATACCTCTTGTATGTCTAGCACTGTATTAGGACCCTATGGGTGTTTTTATTTGTTTTTGAGTGATTCTTTTTCAAGGAGAGAGTAAGGAAGATGCTAATGAATACATCAGTAGAAGGCAAGGTCCAGCTGGAAAATTATCACATATCCAATTGGAAAAATAACACATGTTCCTACACATAGCCACAGAGCCATTCAAACCACATATAAATGCTGAGGGAACATGGAATAAAATACAGTTGCTTAAAATTTTCAACAAATGGACTGCATCAATGGATGTTAAAAAGGCAGAAGGAAAACCACAATCTTATCACATCTCTAGGCTGGCATTGACCTCCAAGGGTCAAAGGGCACATTTAATTAAAAGGCCACTTTTTCCAACTGGAATAAATCTGACCTTTCCTCAACCAAACCGATTCTGTTTTCTAGCAATTTATGGGCAGTATCCATTTCTTTTGTTCCTTCCTGTCAGAGGACCTGTGCTTGATACTACAAACCACTTAAAAGCCACGCCCTTCCAGGTCTGTGAGGGTAGGAACAGTCATGGACCGTCACTCATCCAAAAACCAGCGAAGCCAACAAGCCCCTTCCCCACATCCTCCAAAGGCGAACTCGAGAGCCAAGCTAGGTTATTCCTATTAAACGTCTGTTAGGGCGGCAAACTTGGCCAAGGAATGGATCAGCTTCAAAGGTCACTCCTGACCGGAGAAGCACGGGGTGGGGCGGGGGTGCTGGAGGAGGAGACACACTTAGCTGTTTATCCATTAATTTATTTATGTAGATGGAGGATTTGGAGATGGGAAATAAACAATTCTTATAAATATAAGCAGTCATCACAAAACACAAAATGACACCTCAGAATCAAGCGCTGTAGGAAAGACATTTCCCTGTCTGCTGTAGGACGGGTCAGTTAAGGGGGCGGGGGCATCAGACAGAACTCAGATTGGTCCTGCTGAGCCTGGCGCTTGAACGCGCAGAGGTGTGAGCTGGGTGGTCGCTGTCCCAGGCCCCATCATCCTTTCCAACCCAGACCATTCTGAGAGGGAGGCTTGGAGTTACAGGTGCGTGAGCACCAGAGGGTGAGAGGAGTCGCTTGGAATGTAGCTCCCGCCTGCAGGGGATGGGGAGGAGTCGTCGATGGCCCCGGGATCCCTGCCCAGACATTTCCAAAGGCGCGGCGGCTGGTTCAGCGCCCCAGCGTCAACCGCGCAAACGCTGCATCCCTTGAGGTCCTGGGGCGAAGCCATCTCCTTAAAGCGCGCGCAGAGCCAGGATGGAGTTTCCCAATTGTCACACGAAGGACCGTCCCCTCAAGGTCCCTCCATTAACAAATCCCTAGTCTTGACCACCGCAGTGGCCCCACTAAAGCGCCAACACATTTCAAAATGGAGCGAAATCGCAGAAGCGAGGACTGCGCTTTGTTCCCAGCACTGGGCTAAATGCGCTCACCCCCACCGGGCTCCCTTTCCTCCAACGACGGGAGGTGACGGCAACAGGCCGCTGTGACTGCTTGCTCCCTTTTTCCAGGGCCGCCCCAAGACCCTCGCTCCATCTGGAACGAGAATTCCGCGCCCAGCTCTGTCTAGGGGCGAAGGAGGAGAGGAGATGCTTGAATCGATCCCTAGCCGTTCTGCAACCCCTCGCGGCGGGCTCAGCCACGCAGGAAGCCTCGCAGCAACCTGGCTCCAGCCCTCGACGCCACAGTCGAGGAGAGTCGGCCTGGTCCTGGGCGGACTCTCGTCCGCGCAAGCCAAGCCATTCCTCAGAAATTCAGATCAACCTGGGCGGCCCGCGTGGAGGATTCAGCCTCTAGATGCTTATTCGTTTCAGAAGTGCGCCCCCCCGCACCAGTTTTCAGTGATATAATTAACCAGAAAACCGCACGTACCAGGTTCATCACAGGTACAGATTCGTTGGCCAGGAGTTCCCCCTGCCGCCCCAGACTCGGTTTTGGGGGTGCGGTGAACTTGGACTCGGGTGAAAATCCCGCATTTCAGATAAAGAATATTAATCAGTATGGCCATATTAATAAAAAATACACCCTGGGCCACCTATCTGCGTGTCTGCGGCCGCCAGGGGCCAATTAGAGCCACAGGCGCAGGGATTGGGGGCTTCCTCCTGTGTCCTCCAGGAGGCTGACTGGGCGCAGCCCTACCCCAGGGTCCCCAGTCTCCTTGGGGAAAGAGTAGGGCCAGCCCCAAGGTCCCCTCTCCAGACGCCAGTGGTTTCCATGGCAATGCCCCCTCCGCGCCCCCTCAAGCGGGCTCAGAAAGATGGGTGTGGCCACAGCACCAGGCACCTTATGTCCCCCTCCTCACATTCTCCCGCCAGGCGAAGCAACAGGGCGTAAAGCTGGAGAGGCCCCGCCGGGGCTCGCCACCCATCCCCGGATGGGTAGCCAGCATCCCTCGCTGGGCAACCTGATGTGACATGGTTCTCAGGACACTCGGGATATAGGGAGGGGCGTGATCCCACTAGCACCGTCCGCAGCGCGCGCAGAGACTCGAATCCCACCCCTTCAGAAGCTTCCTGGCGCCGACAGACTCCGAGACGAGGCTGCGCGCGGTCACGCCCGTTCCAGGCGTGCTGGGGGCAGGGGGTTGACTCAGGTTCATCTACCCCAGCAAGCCTGGAGATCCAACAATGGGCTCGGAAATGAGGAGCGAAAAAAGGAGAGAGGTGTGTGGGGGTAGGAGGGAGGTTGGCTAAACACCCTCAGAATAAAAGCCAGAAACCCGGGCTGAGAGCGCAGATCACGTAACCTCTACAGACAAAGCAAAGAGCCCCCGAAGGAGGTGCTGGGTGAACGCCCCCAGTGCTCATGCCCGCAGCAGCAAAACGCCAAGATTTTAGCGCCGACTGTCCCCCTCCCTTTAATGCCAGGCCCCGCCCTGTCCTCCGAAGCCTGGCCACCCGGTTTGGCATGGCACCGTAAAGACGTGAGACGCCGAAAAAAGATGGCACCTCGCGTTCCGAGGGGAAAAAAACGGGGTGGGGGCGGGAGTGGGAGGAGGCACAGACTATCCTCCTCCCTTCTCGCCCACCAGGGTCCACACCCACTGCCGCAGTGAGGGGCGAGCCCTGCGCGCCAGCCCCGCGCCTCCGGCAGGGAGCGCACACGCCGGGAGCCCGGCGCGCCGAGCGCTGAGAAAGAAACCCGCCCCGAGATGCACCTGCAGTCCCTGCGCCCGTCAGTGCAAGGCTGTAGCTGTGCCTGCCCGCGAGCGGGGATCGGCGGCCGCCGAGTCCGTGCATGTCGCCAGGCCAGGTGACCCCTGCCTTTGCGAGCGTGCACACTGGGAGCCGCGCACTGGTCTCAGGAACGTCGCTGCTCGCGTCTCTGTGCCAGGCGTGCGCAGGGGGAAGGGCAGCGAAAGTGACAGCGCCTGGACCCCTCCCCATCTCCTCGATTCCTCCCAGCCCCCAAATGTCCCCTACGGGTTTCTGAAGGAGGAAATGGGGAGGGGGCCGGCCACCATCTAAAATCAGGGGCAGTGAAGGCCCTGTCGGAACCACTGCTCGGGAGGGGCAGGGAGGGGCATGCAGAGAATCATCTTTTCTAGAACCCGATCCGCATCTTCTATAGGGCTGACGGCGAAAAGCGGCAGGGACAGCGGATTTCAGGTTCGGTTTTGGGGGTCGTTATTGGACCTCCTCCACACACACACACACACACACACACACACACACACACCCATTGCGGCAAGCGGCTGCGATCGAGAGTGAAGAGTAGCCCCCTCCCCCAAGTCAACGCCGCCGCGCCCCACCCTGCGAGCACAGCCTCCACCTGGGGTCGGCGCAAAGCGGGAGGTGCGGACCCTCCAGCACACACACTCACGCGTGCGTGCATCCCTTGCTCACGTCCCTTTCCAGGCCGCCCTGGCCCCAGTCCCCGAGCAGGGGGAGCAGGGAGGGGCCCTGCGGTAGCCCCGACCGATGCCCGGAGCACTAAGCCCCCTCTGCGGCGGGGGAGGGCGAGGGGCGGCGGCGCGGGGGTGCGCAGGGGCGGACGGCAAGGCAGATTTCGAAGCCTCGGCGCTTACCTGATAGTCCACAGAGGCGACGACGGGAGAGGACGGCGGAGGAGGAGAAGGTGGCTGTGGCGGCGGCAGAAGGTGGGCGGTGGCAGCGGCGCTGCTGCTGGTGCCGGAGCTGGTGGGTGGCGGTGGCTGCGAGGGCGCGCGCCGGTGAGAGGGCGCGTTCCCGAAGCCGGCGGGCGGCGCAGGCGCGAGCAGCGGGAGCACGAGCCTCCCCAGGGGAGGGGGGCGGGCAGCGTCCGTGGGCGCCTTCTCCTCCGGCCACCAGTAGGCGCGCGCGAGCGCCCCACCGCTCGGCCGTCCCGCGCCTCCCGGCTCGCTCCTCTAGGCGCTGCCCTTTCCCGATCCTCCTCCCCCTACGCCTCAGGCCGCGGCGCTGACCGCAGCGCGCACGCGTGTTCCATGGCGCACGCGCACTCTCCGCCTCCTGTTGCTGTGGCCTTTGTCTCGTCGGAGGGGTCCCCTCCTTCGAGCCCTGCGGGGTCGGGGCAAGGCCAGTGGCTCCGCCCGTGGGTCCGCTGCCCCTTTCCTTTCAGTCAGCTTGGGGCGGTCTCCTCTCCTGGAGAGGTCCTGAGCGGGCTTCCACGTGGCCGACCCCCCAGTCCGTCCACCCCGACCCTCCGGGTCCCGAAACCTCTCCCTGGCTGAAGTCGTTTTCCCCGGGCTGCTTTCTTTCTCCTTGCTCTTTTCCCACCTTTTTTGTTACTGACCAAGGTGAAACTTCCTTAACAAATCCACTTAAAGCAAGTTAACTCAGTTACAGTGCAGTAGAACTGTACTTAAAAAAAAAGCATTTGAATCTGTGATGTCTCTAACCGTGACGCTAGAAACAAAAAATCTTAAATTAGACGAAATTCAAATAGTGCCTAGCACATCGCAGAGCATTTGCACACTCACAGTTACTTGTATCACGTCTTTTGAAACACCTTCACACTATAAGTAGAGCTTGAAGTCTGAATGTTTAAGGGCCAGCTAGAGATTGTCCCCTGGAATACTCACCTCAGCCTGAAACCGAGGTGGTTCTCATTCTGCTGGTCACTCAGGACCCAGGCTTTGGCTTTAGCTTGCAGTTTTCATTTCCCTAACATCAAATTTAAGCCCTGGCAGTGGGAGGATGTCTATGTATGGGGGTTTAGGGCAGCCATCTCCTCCTAGGGAGATGCGAAGTTGTCTTGAAGCTCCAATTTGCATAGCTCTTATATGCTTTTTTAAAAACCAACATATGTTATAGATTAATAGAAAAAGCAAGTGAAATGCTTTATTCATGCTGAGTTTCTGGAACTGACCTTTTTTTTTTTTTTAATCCATATAAACTTTATTTTTAAACAGAGGGGCATATACCCAAAAAAGTAGGACTGAGAACCATTGTGAGAGCTTGCTCAGAGTGATCTGCCCTAGGCTTCTGACTTCAGAACGTCTCATGAGCTAAAGGCCTGGGGATGGAGCCACACCTTGATGGTGTACACCTTAGAAAGGTCGATGGAATTGACCTTTTCTTGGGACAAGGTCTTGCTTAGGCTGGAGTGCAGTGGCACAATCATAGCTCACTGCAAGCTTGAACTCCTGGGCTCAAGTGATCTTAAATACTATACTATTATACTATTATAAATACTAGTTATTTATTTCATTATCATCTTTGTAATCAATGCTTTTGCTACACATTATTTTATTTCTATTTGTAAAATAAACTGTAGCAGTCAAATCAACACTCCTCTACATTCAAATTTCACATTATTCGCCCTCTAAGATAACAGTATAATTGAGAACTGACAGGGACCTAATGACGCTGTGGTCCCCACACACTGAATGGTCACATTTGCCTAAAATGAAATAATGAATATTAGAAACAATATTAAGCAGACCTGTCATTTTAACTGTATGTGGTACAGAGTCGAATGTTCATTCTAGGTAATTTAGTCACTGTAGGTAACTCATGGCTCACACTAATTCAGGCCAAGAAAATGCATTCCCTCTCTTTCTTCCTGTCCCTTCCTCTTGCCGAAATAGAAATTACACAAACAGGCCTACTTATGTAGGACCACAGAAGGCAGAATAGCAGAGGGGAAAGAAAACTGGATTGAGTGCCAGGAGAGTTGGGTCCTGATCCTAGCCACCTTGTATGACCACAGACAAATTCATTACCTTCTCTGAGCTTTCAGTTTCTTTATTTGATGGTGTTCCAGATGGGGTTAGGACTGAGATCCATGTATCTATAGAATTTGGAGGTTCTGCCACTAAATCTAAATCTATCAACAAAGCAAGCTAAACTGTTGTAATAAATAGACCCCAAAACATAATGGTTCAAACCAACTCCTCCAGCAGCCTTGGGTGAGTGTTCCAAGTTGGTAGCCCGCCTTCTCCGTGGAAGTTTTGGGACTCAGGCTCCTTCCATTTGTGGCTGCATCAGCCCTTAGGGACTTGTTGCATACACCAGCAAGAAGCTGGGAAGGACATGTGGGACTGAGTGCGGAGAGTGCTTGATCAAAGTGGCCAGAACGTGAGATTGGATAAGGGAGACTGTTGATTTGGGAGCATTCTATCCCCTAATACACAATTTAGCATCCTGACAAAGATTCTCAGAGATTCTGTGAACTCACTCTGAGAAGCATGAAAACAATAAAGGCCCGTACTAAGTAGGGTAGAAAAGCCATTTCCCTGGTGGACAGTAGAGGAAAGTGTCACAAGGTCAAGGGCAGTAGCCTGCTGGAGTAGACACACTGCAGAAAGTCCAGAAAACCCACCCAATGATCATGTGCCATAGGGAGGCGCAGAGGACAACCATTCTGAGGACATCAGAATGTCCTGATGAGAGGGATGCCAGCATCAATAAAAAATATAGGCTGGGTAGGGTGGCTCACACCTGTAATCTCAACACTTTGGGAGGCCAACGTGGGAGGATCACTTGAGTCCAGGAGTTTGATACTAACCTGGGCAATGTGGCAAACCCCGTCTCTACACAAAATACAAAAATTAACCCAGCTTGGTGCTGCATACCTGTAGTCCCAGCTACTCAGGAGGCTGAGGCAGGAGGATTGCTTGGGCCTCGGAGTCCGAGGCTGCAATGAGCCAAGATCACACCTACTGTACTCCAGCCTGGGCGAAAGAGCAAGACCCTGTCTCATAAATAACTAAATAAAGTAAATAAGTAAGTAAATAAATAAATAAAAGAAATTCAGACGTAGCTCTCCTCCGTAGGCCAATACTGGATGGGAGAGGTTCTTATAGAATTAGGCCTACTGACAGCAGAGAGAATGACAGGACCCAAAACAACAGAGGTGGTTTGGCCCTTAACTCTCTGTGTAGGTATGGGGGTAATTTTCCTGGTTGCAACCTTGTCCTTATCTCTAGGGGATCCTGGAGCCATAGTGCTGACCCTTGATCCATCCAGAATGGAATTTGCAAACCAGTCATTAGTGTAGTTCTGTACTGAGTCCAAAAAATACTACAGATATTCTGTACCAACTTGTCACCATTGTTTAGTGAAAATGTACAGATTGATTATTTGCACCTGCTTTCTGTTAGGTTATCTTAGCGGAGCCTGATTGTGCAAGCAGGTTTTGGCTACGTGACCAGAAGGATATTAAAGACCACCTTAGGTGAGATTGTGATTTCCCTGAGACCAAAGCATTTTGCATGTATCTTGGTGGTTTATCATCCTAACATTCAGTACATCCTGTGTACCTGAAAGGAAGATGCACCAGGATGTCTTGGACAGCTCTGGCATTTGCATTTATCCTGCTATATTATTTTCTTTAGTTTTATGAAAGCTCTATGTGAGTGCACTTTCTGGAGTCTTGCAATTCCTTTCACTATCTGCGGAGGCACAACCGGTGCACCGTCAGAAGCCAGGCAAGTGCATTGATCGTAGTAACTGGCCAGGTTGGAGGGGCAGCCCAGGAGCCTGGTCTACAGAGAGTTATGGAAGTGGGTAACAGAGCACAGAGTCCATGGGAGCAAAAGAGATGGGAGATTAAAAGGGGGACTGCTCACCCTGCACCATCAGAATAAATCATGATAAATGATCGGGAAGCTAAGGCAGACACCCCAGTAAAAAGTCACACTCCATTGCCAAGTTTTCAGACCTGAGGCAGTTTTCAGATCCAGAACCAGCTGACTGAAAAGAAGCCTGGCTCCCTGTTAAGAAGGATTGTGCGACACCATGGCAAATGGGGAAAGAGGAATACCCAAATATTCTGAGGACTGTGAGACACAGTGTCTGAGTTGGCACTGATAACCAGAGACCTGAAGTATCATCATGGCCTTCATTAGAATGGAAGCATATGGAGACCCAGTAATAAACGGAGTCCTGGCCAAGTTCTGGCTGACAGTGAGTCCACTGGGTCCACAGACCTCATCCAGTCATTATCTTCATCTTCCCACATGAAAAATCGAGATAGAAATATTTGCCCCCCACCTGATCTACAGGTGGAGTGACAGCCTAGGAGCTTGATCTACAGAGAGTTGTGGAAGTGGGTAATAAAGCACAGAGTCCCTGAGGGCAAAGAGAGATGGGAGACCAGAAAGGGGACTGTTCAACCTGCACCGTCAAAAGAAACCAAAAATGAATGATTCCTGGAGTGTGTGTGATCCTCTCCTATACATACGCTGAATTGACTTGTGGAGTTAGAGCTGTAGTAGTCGAGAAGCCTCCAAACAGTCCCCTTCCACCCCACGTCAACATAATAAATCAGAAACAATATTGCATCCTGGGATGAAAGAGCTGAGGAGATTAATGCCACCCTTAGGGACCTGAAGGATGCGAGGGTAATAGTTACCATCATAGCTCTAGTATGGCTCATGTAGGAGAAGAGGTATTCTTTTTTTTTTTCTTCTTGAGATGGAGACTTGCTCTGGTCACCAGGCTGGAGTGCAGTGGCATGATCTCTGCTTACTGCAACCTCCAACTCCCTGGTTCAGGCGATTTTCCTATCTCAGCCTCCTGAACAGCTGGGATTACAGGCGTGTGCCACCACGCCCAGCTAATTTTTGTACTTTTAGTGGAGATGGGGTTTCACTATCTTGGCCAGGATGGTCTCAATCTCCTGACCTCATGATCCACCCGCCTTGGCCTCCCAAAGTGCTGGGATTACAGGCGTGAGCCACTGCACTGGCTGAGGAATTCTATGGAATTACACGAAAGTACTGGAAACTAAATGGAGAGTAGTCCCCATTGCACCTGCCATGCCAGATATAGTATCTTTGCTAGAATAGATTAACAGTTTCAGACACATAGTGTGTAGCCATTGTTAGAGAATTCATTCTTTTCTCTCCCTATCTGAAAAGAGGATTCAAAATAATCCACATTCACATGGAATGAACAGCAGTATACATTTACAATTTCCCCTCGGGGCTACATTAACTTTTTCACCTTCTGTCACGATCTGTTCTGTGCCAATTTTTCAGTATATTGACCCTCATCTCCAAATCACCCTGCATTATCAGCTTTGTGATAATGCAGCTAGACACTTTAAGCATTTCTTGCTTGTGGTGAGCATTATGTTTAGCCTTGTTGTAGATGCCCTAGAGTGACAAAGCAAAAAGAAAGGGCTTTCCAGCAGGGTGCAGTGGCTCACGCCTGTAATCCCAGCACTTTGGGAGGCCGAGGCAGGTGGTTCACCTGAGGTCAGGAGTTTGAGACCAGCCTGGCCAACATAGTGAAACCTTGTCTCTACTAAAGATATAAAAATTTGCTGGGTGTGGTGGCAGGCACCTGAGGCAGGAGACTCGCTTGAACCTGGGAGGTGAAGGTTGTGATGAGCCAAGATCATGCCACTGCACTCCAGCCTGGCAGCACAGTGAGACTCTATCTCAAACAAACAAAAAAACACACAAAAAAGAAAAGGCTTTTCTTGCTGTTTCTGAAATGCTTGGGTTTTGCTTCTTCTTGCTTCTCCTGTATGGTTGCCAGAGGCACAGGAGAGAGGGCCTCTGCCCCAGCTGCATACTCAGAGTATGGGGTTCTCAGTGAGCTCACAGTGTTGGCCCCAGCTAGGTGCCCAACTCACTGAGGCTCTCCCGATGAGAGGGCTTCACACTGCTCTGCTAGGGATTAAGCTCCTGACACCCTGACTCCTCCGTGTATCCACCTGCCAGTGCTTACTCACCTGTATTCTGCATGGTTGCTTCTTGCGGCAACCCTAATGCAGACATGGCACACCCTAGGATGTACTCTGCCCCAATGCAAGCAGGTTCCTGATGCCCAGATTACCTCTGTGCACTGCCCACAAGCATCTTTGTAATTTCTCCTCTGTTGAAATCACCACTTCTTTATATTAAACTTTTTCTGTCCAAATTACTCTGTGGCTTCTGTTTGTTGTTTGGCCCCTGAATGATACAAAGCGATCTGGACCATCTGGATATTTTGCAGAACATCGCCTTGATCTGTTAGGTGAATGACATCCTGCTAAATGGGCCAGAGGAGCAAAAAGTGGACCACACTTGGTAGGTTACACACACTCCAGAGGGTGGGAGATGAATACTACAGAGATTTGGGAGCCTGCACACAAGGAACAATTTTAAGGGTCCTATGGGCAGGGGCATGTCAGGAGAGTCCACCCAAAGTCAAAATCAAACGACGGTGTCTTGTATTTCCCACCATGAAGAAGACAGCACAAAACCTAGATGTTCTCTTTGGCTTCTGGAGATAGCATCTTCCATACCTGGGAATACCACCTTGACCAATGCTAACCAGCTAACCTGAAAGGCTGTCAGCTTGAAGTAGGGCCCAGAACAAGAAAGGGCTCTACAGCAGGTCCAGGCTGCAGTGCAAGTAGCCTTGCAATTGGGCCATCAACCCAGCACACTCTACAGTACAAAAGGCATGAGTGATGAGAAAGATGCTGTGTAGAGCTTGTAGCATGTCACAGTGGGAGAATCACAGTGCAGGCTCCCAGGGTTCTGGAGCAAGGCCATGCCATCTGCAGTGGAGGATCATATGCCTTTGGCAAAACAACTCCTGGCACGCTGCTGTGCCCTGGTAGAAATGGAGCGCCTGATGGTGGGATACCAAGTGACCTTGCACCTGGATCTGCCCTTCACTAACTGGGTTACATCAGATGAGTTAAATTATAAAGTTAGGCAAGCCCAATCCATTGTTATATGGAAGTTGTACATTTGGAATTGAGCACGGACAGGACCTGGTCCACAAGCAAGCTGCACATGCGGTCTATTCAGACCCCCAAGCCATCCACCATCGGAGTTGCACCAGAACCCTCCCTCTGCACCCACCTAAGGTTATAGGAGAGTTCTCTTCTGACCAGCTGGTGGAAGAGGAAAGAACAAGTTTGGTTTATGAATGACTTGGCTTGGTTTGTGGTTTTAGGCTGAAAAAGACAGGAAATATACTACAATCTCACTCAGGGCTGGCCTTGAAAGACAGTGGCGAGGCAAAACACTCCTAATGGGCAGGGATTTGGGTGGTGTAGCTCTTCACTCATTTTGTATGGACAGAGCGGAGCTCAAGGTGAGAATATATACAAACTCCTGGGTAGTGGTGAATGGCTTGGCCGGCTGATTGTAGACATGGGAAGAGAGTGATTAGAAGATTGGAGACAAGGAGATCTGGGCAGAGGCATGTGGATGACATAAGCAAGAGTGCACCAAGGGCCAGTGCTGGTGGCTCGTGCCTATAATCCCAGCACTTTGGGAGGCTGAGGCAGGCAGATCACCTGAGGTCAGGAGTTCAAGACCAGCCTGGCCAACATGGTGAAACCTCATCTCTACTAAAAACATAAAAATCAGCCGGGTGTGGTGGCACATACCTGTAATCCCAGCTACTCAGGAGGCTGAGGCAGAATAATCGCTTGAACCTGGGAGGCAGAGGTTGCAGTGAGCGGAGATCATGCTACTGCACTCCAGCCTGGGAAACAGAGTGAGACTCCATCTCAAAAAAAAAAACTGGATAATGATAATAAATGACCATGTAACTGGTTTGAGTACTTATTATACTATGTTTATTATTATTATTATTCTAGAGTGTACTTCTACTTATTAAAAAAAAGTTAACTGTGAAACAGCCTCAGGCAGGGCCTTCAGGAAGGATTCCAGAAGAAGACATTGTGATCATAGGAGATCACGCTTCATGCGTGTTGTTGTCCCTGAAGACCTTCCAGTGGGACAAGCTGTGGAGGTGGAAGTCAGTGGTGATACTGATGACCCTGACCCCGTGTAGGACCAGGCTAATATGTGCATTAGTGTCTTAGTTTTTACCAAGAAAAGTGTAACAAGTAAAAAAAACAAAAGAAATAGAAAAAAGCTTATAGGATAAGGACATAAAGAAAGAATATTTTTGTATAGCTGAAAACACATTTGTGTTTTAAGCTAAACGTTACCACAAAACAGTCAAAAAGTTTTAGAAATTGAAGGGTTTATAAAGCAAAAGAAGTTACAGTGTGCTAACTAATTTATTGTTGAAGAAAAATAATTGTAATAACTTTAGCGTAGCCTAGGTGTACGGTATTTATAAAGTCGACAGCAGTGTAAAGTGATGTCCTAGGCCTTCAAATTCACTCACCACTCGCTGACTTGCCCAGAGAAACTTCCAGTCCTGCTAGCTCCATTCATGGTAAGTTCCTAAACAAATGTACTGTTTTTCATCTTTTTATTGATTTATTTTTTGAGACAGAATCTTGCTCTGTCTCCCGGGTGGAGTGCAGTGGTGCAATCAAAGCTCACTGCAACCTTGAACTCCTGGGCAGCTGGGATTGCAGGTGCATGCCACCCTACATGGCTAACTTTTGATTTTTTTTTTTGTAGAGACAAGGTCTCGTTGTGTTGCCTAGGCTGGTCTCGAACTCCTGGGCTCAAGTGATCTTTTTGCCTGGGCCTCCTAAAGTGCTGGGATTACTGGCATGAGCCACTGCATTTATACTGCTTTATACCATTTTTACTGTACATTTACTATGTTTAGACACATTTAGATACACAAATACTTACTATTGTGTTACCATTGCTGCAGTACTTAGTACAGTAACATGCTGTACAGATTTGTAGCCTAGGAGCAATAGGATACACCATATAGCCCAGGAATTTAGCGGTGCCTAGTACCATCTAGGCTGTGTAAGTATACTCTACGACGTTCACGTTGAGAAGTCACCTAATGAATGAACCAATGCAGGCCCAACCACAGCCTCTGCTGACCACAGTCTCTCATGTGGTCAGCAGAGGCTGTGGTTGGGCCTGCATTGCAGCTAACTTTTCCTTCTGCACAATCTTGCTTCCTTTCCCTCCCTCCACAGGTATTGATCCCATGGGCACTACCTAATAAATACCCTGCATGCTAAACTCTGTCTCAGAATCTGTTTCCCAGAGAACCCAGCCTGCTTCTTCATTAATGTGTTAACATCCAAATCTAGCAGTGGCCTTAGTAACTCTCCTAATTGCAAATTGTGGTAAATATAAATATTTGTGATATCTGTAATACATGTCCTATAATCTGAAAATATCTGTTAATGACAAAGTCACTCATATTGTTAATACTACATTCATTATTAAAATGCTATATTTTAGTAGAGGTTGTAAAAAATAAACTTTTCCCTTCTAAGTTCGTGAATCCTCAGGTTAAGAACCTCTATGTTTTTTTCTATATAAAAAGGAGTTTAATAAACCTACATAAAGGCTGCAATGGGATGAAATGAGCATTTCCTTAATGACTGCATCAGTTAGTTTCAGGTTCAGCTTTTGAGTAATAAAAGTGCAAAGCAACAGTTGTTTAAACAAGATACATTTGATTTCTCTCTTATGTAGAAGTCCAGAAGTAGGAGTCAAAGGCTAGAAGTTCTAAGACCATCACGGAGCTCCTATCCAGCTATGTGGTTTCTCTACCATCCTTAGCATGCTGCCTCATAGTCCAAAACGACTGCCTGAGCTCCAGTCATCACATCTGCATTCTAGCCCCCAGAAAGAAGGAAGAGATGAGGAAAGGAACAACTTTACTTTAAGAACATTTCCTGGAAGTCACACATGACATCCTTGCTAACATCCTATTGGCCAGAAAATTTAGACGTTACCAAACATAGTTGCCAGTGAGTCTGGAAAATGTATTTTTATTACAGGGTCTTGTGTCCAGCTAAATACCAGCTATAGGGGGAGAAGGGGACATTGGGGAACAGCCACAATAATGCTAAGAAGCCATCACAGTTGGTAATTCCTCCCAGTTATGACGATCAGCTTACTCTTTCTCTTTGAAATAGTTTCATGAAAATACTTTCATAAAAAGACATTTTCTACTGAGACAGATGACAGCCTTCAAGGGCAACATTCCTTTATTTTCTATTGTAAATTCAGACACCGAATCCAGGGCATATTTAGACAGACTAACATGCATTTGTTCTGCCTAACTGTCTGCTAGGCAGGGTGCTTTGATGAGACACAACAGTCCTCTCTCAAAGCCGATATTGGGAAATATCAATATAAATACAGCTAAATTAGAAAGAAAGTATTAACATTACAGACAAATACTTCACTCTACAAAATGAACCATTACCAGATTCCCCTAAGCATCAGTTCTCCTGTTGCAAATGAAATATGAGTTGATTTATGCATGCATTTTCAACATCTTAATTATATAAAATGGGGCAGATCCATGCTTTCATTTCCCTGGACTTACCTCTCACTGGTTATTGTTTAGACTCACATGTTCCTTTCTGTGTGTCTATTTCCTGGATGCCTCCTTCCCACCTGCCCTTCCCTCCATTACCCTGCCAGTGACAACTGCCCCTTGTCTAGGTTTCTTGGATTCTGGCAAGAAGCAGGTAACTGCAGATGAGGGTTTGAGTTACCCATGACTCAGCAGCATGACTCTATTGTCAAAAAAGCAAGGATGATCCTGGGGTCCAGAAATAGGGACAAGGCATCCCAGATCCATGAGCTCACCTTCTCATCCTATTTGGCATTGTGCAGACACTCTGGATATCCTAGCTTAGGGGACGACAGGTAATTTAAAGAGTACCCCAAATACGAAACTTGAAAAAGATGAGCAGAAATCCCTTTCATGTAAACCATGCTATCAGTGGTGAAATCCTACTTTATGGAAGATATAATTGGAATTTTAAAAGCTGCAAAAATATTAAGATCTGAGTCAAATTTCATGACCTAGAGTCTGGCATTGACACCTATTTTATTTAGATACAGGGTCTCACTCTGTCACCCAGGCTGAAGTGTAATGCTGTGATCCAGAGCTCACTTTCAGCCTTGAACTCCTTGGTTCAAGTGATCCTCTCAACTCAGCCACCAGAGTAGCTGGGAATACAGGCACGTACCATCATGTATAGATAATGTAAAACAAATTTTTTGTGGAGTCAGGTTCTCACTATGTTGCCCAGGCTGGTCTTGAACTCCTGGGTTCAAGCCATCCTCTTGCCTCAGACTTGCAAGTAGCTGGGACCACAGGCATAAGCCACTGTCCCTAGCTTGGACTTCATTTTTCGTAAGTTACTCTTTATTCTGGATAAAAAGAATTGGCATCTCTTTTTCTAAGTAATACTAAGTACAACCACTCACTGTTGTTAGATGAGTGTTCTGATTTTTCTTTTAAAATCAGAGAGGCAGACAGTTCATCTGTTCATCCATTCAACAGGCATGTGAGTGTCCCTGTGCACCGTGAATACAATGATGACTAAGACCTCAAGTTGCTTACAGTGTAGTGATTTGCAGGCAAGTTATTAATTTATATTGATCTGGCTGGGCATGGTAGCTCACACCTGTAATCCCAGCACTTTGGAAGCCTGAGGCGGGCAGATCACCTGAGGTCAGGAGTTCGAGAACAGCCTGGCCAACATGGTAAAACTCCATCTCTGCTAAAAATACAAAAATTACCCAGGTGTAGTGGTGCATGCCTGTAATCCCAGCTACTTAGGAGGCTGAGGCAGGAGAATTGCTTGAATTCAGGAGGCAGAGGTTGGAGTGAGCTGAGATCGTGCCACTGCACTCCAGCCTGGGTGACAGAGCAAGACTCTGTCTCAATAAATAAATAAATAAATAAATAAAAATTTATATTGATCTTGAGAATTTGGGGTTAACCACTCTGAAAAGGCGACACACTGTAGGATTCCAACCATATGACATTCTGGAAAGGGCAAAACTATGAAGACAGCAAAGAGATCAGTGGCTGCCGGGGGGTTAGTGGGGAGGGAGTAGGCAGAGCACCAGGGATTTTTAGGGCAGTGAGGCTCTTCTGTATGATAGTATAATCGTGGATACACGTCATTGTATATTTGTTAAAACCCGCAGAGTGTACAACAGCAAGAGTGAGCCTTAATGTAAACTATGGACTTTGGGTGATAATGACTTGTCAAGATAGATTCCTGGATTTTAAAAAATGTACCACTACAGTGGGGGATGTTGATAGCGCGGGAGGCTGTGCATGGATGGAGCAGAGGGTATGCCGGAATTTTCTGTACTTTCTGCTCAATTTTGCTGTGAACTTAAAATTGCTCTTAAAAATAGTCTATGTTTTAAATTGAAAATGAAAAATAGGTGGGTGTGGTGGCTCACGCCTGTAATCCCAGCACTTTGGGAGGTTGAGGCGGCAGATAGCTTGAGCTCAGGAGTTCTAGACCAGCCTGCACAACATGGTGAAACCCTGTCTCTGCAAAGAACACAAAAATTAGCTGGGTGTGGCGGCGTGGTGGTCCCAGCTACTCAAGAAGCTGAGGTAGGAGGATCACCTGAGCCCAGGAGGTCAAGGCTGCAGGGAGCCAGTATTATGCCACTGCATTCCAGCCTGGGCAACAGAGTGTGAACCTGTCTCAAAAAAATAAAAATAAAAATAAAACATGACTGGGGAAATGCACAAAAATTGGGGGTTAGAGATCCCCTGCGAAGCTTCAAATGACCACTTTCAACTATTGTGTATACATATATCCTTTAAAAATGAAATTCCTTTTTTATTTATTTATTTTTTGAGATGGAGTCTTGCACCGTCACCCAGGCTGGAGTGCAGTGGCGCTATCTCGGTTCACTGCGACCTCTGCCTCCTGGGTTCAAGCGATTCTCCTTGCCTTAGCCTCCCAAGCAGCTGGAATTACAGGTGCCCGCCACCACATCCAGCTAATTTTTTTGTATTTTTAGTAGAGATGGGGTTTCATGATGTTGGCCAGGCTGGTCTCAAACTCCTGACCTCGTGATCTGCCCGTCTCTGCCTCCCAAAGTGCTGGGATCACAGGCGTGAGCCACTGCGCCCGACCCTAAACATGAAATTCTAAGCAATAAATTATACACTTCAATGACAAAGGAAAGTCCCTGCTGAATTCAGTGGATCAGCTTGGAGATTACACTCTGAAGGAATTGTGTTCTATACCTTTTTTTCTCCCATACAGGAAACTATCTGTGCTTTCAAATACAATGTTTTCTTTTTTAAAAAAAATACATTGACACTCATGATTTCTAATATGTGCTTTAAAATAGTAAATAAAACCCGTCAGTGCAGTGTCTGGCGTTTCAAATGTGCAATTGCCCTAGGAGAATCCCTGCCCTGAGCAGCTCTAGGAGTTTACTTATCCCTCTGTTCTGGAAAATTGTGAAGCACCAGGCCACCTAGACTGTTCTCTCAACACATTGCTGGGTGGGTTGCTACATTTCTGTCCAAAACTGATGGGTCCGAGACACACCGATTTCCTGATGCTTCTCCACATGGGAATGAATGCAGAGAGTGTCAGTGCTGACAGCTGACACAGCAGAGAAAGCCTGGGGGCTCTGAGGCTTTGCTCTTGTCTGGCTTGCCTTGCATCAGGGAATGAGCTGTAAGTCACCCTCTGACAGGCTGTCCCTAGGCTGACACAGTGTCAGTTTGAACACTGCTGTGTAACGTGGATGTATATGAGTTCCCATATCTTTAGCCTTCAACTCATAGATATCTCTAAATTCACTCATGTCCTTCTCCTGTATTTGAGGAGAAATCTCTGTAGAGAGAATAAAAATATTCTAGTAAAATGTTCTTATGCACATAGTAGTCATTGGCTGTACGGAGAATTTAGGAGTTCATATTTATGGTTTGGATCCTCATTATTCATGATTCTAATATTTGCAAACTTTTCTACTTGCTAGAAATGTAACCCCCAAATCAAGGCTCAGGGCACATTTGTGGCTATTCATGGACACGTGCAGGGTGGCAAAGACTTTGCTTGCTCTGAGATGTGTTCCCCCCTGAACTCAAACAAAGCAACAACCTGACTTCTTGTTCAGCTCTCGTACCGTAACAAGTGTCCTTTTCATGGTCTATTTAGTGCCACATATTTTTTGCATTTTGTACTTTTCGTCAGTGATTTCATTTTTTTTTTCTTTTGAGATGGAGTCTCGCTTTGTCGCCCAGGCTGGAGTGCAATGGCATGATCTCGGCTCACTGCAACCTCCACCTCCTGGGTTCAAGGAATTCTCCTGCCTCAGCCTCCAGAGTAGCTGGGATTACAATCGCCCACCACCATGCCTGGCTAATTTTTTTGTGTTTTTAGTAGAGACAGGGTTTCACCATTTTGGCCAGCCTGGTCTTGAACTCCTGACCTCAGGTGATCCACCCACCTCGGCTTCACAAGTGCTGGATTACAGGCATGAGCCACCACCACAGCCGATTTCACTGTTTAAAATGGCCCTTCAATGCAGTGCTGAAGTGTTGTCTAGTGTTTCCACACTCAAGAAGGCTGTGGTTGGGGCAGGCTTGGTGGCTCATACCTGTATTCCCAGTACTTTGGGAGGCTGAGGCAGGAGAATCCCTTGAGGCCAGGAGTTGGAGGCCAGCCTGGGCAACATAGTGAGACATAGTCTCTTCAAAAAAAAAATTATTATTGTAAAAATTTTAGTTTATATATTTTTTTGAGACAGAGTCTCGCTCTGTTGCCCAGGCTGGAGTGCAGTGGCAAGATCTCGGCTCACTGCAGCCTCTACCTCCCAGGCTTAAGTGATTCTCCTGCCTCAGCACCCCTAGTAGATGAGATTACAGGCATCTGCCACCATGCCTGGCTAATTTTTTGTATTTTTAGTAGAGATGGGGTTTTGCCGTGTTGACCAGGCTGATCTCGAACTCCTGCCCTCAGGTAATCCACCCTCCTCAGCCTCCCAAAGTTCCGGGATTACAGGTATGAGCCACTGGGCCCAGCCAAAAATAATTTTTTTAATTAACTGAGTGTAGTGGCTGACACCTGTAGTCCCAGCTACTCAAGAGGCTGAGATGGGAGGATCTCTTGAGCCCAGGAGGTTGAGGCTGCAGTGAGCTATAATTGCTACACTGCACTTCCGCCTGGGCAACAAAGTGAGACCTTGTTTCTAAAGGAAAGAAAAAAAAAAGAAGTCTGTGATGTGCCTTGTAGAGAATTAGATGAGCTTTATTCAGGCATGAGTTACAGGGCTGTTGGCTGGGAGTTCAATGTTAGTGAATCAACAGCATATATTAAAGAAGGTTTTAAAACAAAAATTCACGTAAAAAGGCTACGTATTGATCAATTGATGACAATGTTATCAGAGGCCGACGGGAACCTGACCCTGTATTTCCCCTGGGAGCCACAGTTCAGCTTTCGTTCATCTGCGTTCATGGTAACTTCATGGGACATGGCTGCTGCAGATAATTAGAATGGACTATAGCTTGGTAACGAGGGACAGAGCCCTAGGGCAGAGCCCCTTGGCGGGGTAGATGTGGCCTCAGTCAGCCAGCCTGGTCTTACTCCTCACCGGCCCTGCTTTGGTTGCTGCTATCCTCACGAATCACGCTCTCCACAGTTCAATGAATCACCAGCCTCTTTTGTGCCTTTCACAGGCCCGGATCATTTTCTCATCTCTGCCTGAGTAGTCCCTGTGTCCGTCAAGGCTCAGCCTAGGGGCTCCTTCTCTGGAGGCCTCCCTGCCCCTTTTAGGGTCAGCAGTTGCTCTGGGTGTCTCACTCACCACATTGGGGTGTGATCACCTGTGAACATGCCTATACCCACTCTCGTGTGATGACCCAGAAGGCCTGGCCTGTATTTTACTCACCATTGTACCCTCTGTCCTTAACACAGTTGTATTATTCTGTTCTCACATTGCTATAAAGGTATTACCCGACACTGAGTAATTTATAAACAAAAGAGATTTAATTGACCCACAGTTTGCATGACAGGAGAGGCTTTAGGAAACTCACAATCATGGCAGAAGGCAAAGGGGAAGCAAGGCATGTCTTACATGGTGGCAGGAGACAGAGAGCGAAGCAGGAGCTGCCAAACACTTTTTTTTTTTTTTGAGATAGGGTTCAAGCGATTCTCCTGCCTCAGCCTCCCGAGTAGCTGGGATTACAGGCATGCACCACCACCCCTGGCTAATTTTTGTGTTTTCAGTAGAGACGGGGTTTCACCATGTTAGCTAGGCTGGTCTTGAGCTCCTGACCTCAGGTAATCCACTTGCCTCAGCCTCCCAAAGTGCTGGGATTACAGGTGTGCGCTACCATGCCTGGCCCTGGAACTGCCAAATGCTTTAAAAACCATCAGCTCTTGTGAGAACTCCCTCAGTATCATGAGAACAGAATGGGAAACCATCTCCATGAGCCAGTCACCTCCCACCAGGTCCTGAACTCAACATGTGAGGATTACAATTCAAGATGAGATTTGGGTGGGGACACAAAACCAAACCATGTCAACAGCCCTGGACACACAGTAGGTTCTTTGTAAATAGCTGATGAATGGCTGACAGACTGGGTGGATGAAAGAACAGCCGGGTGAAATATTTCTGAGAAACAGGTACTATTGTGGAGCATGGCATAGCCTGGGAGCTCAGTTTGTTAGCAACCCAGAAAAGGAGGGAAAAACAGGTACAAACCTAAGACAGATAAAAGATATGCATAAACCCTTTTTAGAGGACTAGCATGGGAAAGGGCATTCAGCCTGTCCCTTCTGGGTTTCAAAAAGTCCTGAATCATTGTTTAGACTGAACAGCCTTTTATTAAATAACACTCACTCCCTTTCAAGGTCACTGTCAAGCTTTATTGGATTCTGAGATGGACCAGAAGGAAACATGAAAGTCAAGGAGCAGGGGGCATCTGTTCCTTTCCCCCTCCCACCCCTGTCTTTTGATTACAACTGAACAAGAGGCAAGAGGCCAGTAAGAGACCAGCAAACCTAATAATCCCTTGGTAATGACTTTTTCTTAAGCTACAGGCTGATTCAAACTGAATTGAAGCTGTTAAATTCCTCTTGCCAACAGCAAGGATACAGCGTACGCATGCGTGCCCACACACACGCGCGCGCGCGCACACACACACACACTTCCCTCCTATTCTTGGGTACATTGCAGTTTTCTGAGTGTATATTGCTTGCTATTTATCCTCTTAATTTCTCCTCCCAAAATCCTTTACCAGCCCCTCTCCGTCTCTTATTTCTTAGGTCCTGTGATGGCTCTTTAGAAGGGAGGCGCAGGGCCAGGCCAGGAAATGCCTTTTGGTGCGTTCGTGACCTCGCGTGCCTTTCCCCTTCCTCCTCTTTTCCCAGCCATCCTCTCTGCCAGTGATTGTCCCCTCCCTCCTCCTGTCATCTGGGCCATCCTGCTGTGCAGCTGAAATCCTCACTCCGCTCTGTGTGTGTGTGTGTGTGTGTGTGTGTATGTGTGTGTGAGATGACATGAACAGTGACAAAATGAAAAGTGCAAGAGCCCAAGCCCCAGTGTCTGAGGACTTCTGAACAGACTCTAGGGACTGTCCTGTTCGATCTGCTCATTTTACAGACAAGGAAACAGAGGCCCAAAAAGGAAAGGCCCTGGGTGATTTAGTGGCAGAGCCAGATTTAAAGTCACCCATGGCAGTCCCAATTCAGGCCTCGTTCCTCAGCACCAAAATAGTGCCTGCGACCAACATGGAAGTTCTGTTAGAGCAGAGTGCTCACCTGGGGAGATTTTGCCCGGGGACAGTTGTTGATATCTGGAGACATTTTTGGTTGTCACTGCTGGGATGTGGTGCTCCTGGCATTTGGAGAGTAAAGACAATGGTAACCAGTACCCAGTCCCTGGCTGTGCCCAGGGCCCTGCAGCAGCTCACCTCGTGGGCCTCCTGTGTGCCTCTCACAAGGGCAGCTGTGGCCTCGTCGATAATCCAGCACTCGGTGGGCAGAACTCCAGGCAGATGTTTCGCTTATTGTGTTTTAGGGATTTATTTTTGTTTTTGTTTTGCTCCCCTCACCCTCCAAATGTGAACTTTGCATTATTCTGATCTAGAATTTCTAGACCATGGCACAATTTTAGACCACATAAATCTTTGTTTTTTAAATCAGAAAAATTTTTTTTTAGAAACAAGGTCTTGCTCTGTAGCCCAGGCTGGAGTGCAGTGGCGGGATCACAGCTCACTGCAGCCTTGAACTCCTGGGCTAAAGTGATCCTCCTATTTCAGCCTTTTGAGTAGCTGGAACTACAGGTGGGCACCATCATGCCCAGCTGAATTTTTATTTTTTATATTTTTTTGAGACAGGGTTTCACTTTGTCATCCAGACTGGAGTGCAGTGGTACGATATCAACTCACTGCAACCTGACCTCCCAGGCTCTAGTGATCCTCCTGCCTCAGTCACCCAAGTAGCCGGGCCTAAAGGCTTGTGCCAGCATGCGTGATAATTTTTTTGTATTTTTTGTAGAGAGACAAGGTTTTGCCATGTTGCTCAGGCTGGTCTCAGTCTTCTGAGCTCAAACGATCCTCCTGCCTTGACCTACCAAAGTGCTGGGATTACAGGCATGAACCACGGCATCCAACCTTTTATTTTTACTTTTGTAGAGAAGAGTCTTGCTGTGTTGTCCAGGCTGGTCTCAGACTCCCGACATCAAGTGATCCTGCCGCCTTGGCCTCCCAAACTACTGGGATTACACACGAGTCTCTGCCTGGCTGTACGGAAGTCTTATTGTGGGGCTGCCCTGTGTATTTGTAGGATGTGTAGCAGCACTCCTGGCCTCTACACACTAGATGCCATAGCACCTCTATCACTTTGGTCTAAATACCTATTCCTTATTCCTCAGTCCTGTCCAGGGCCTCTCTCATAATTGGTACTTAAACTTTTGACTAATTGCTTTGGCTCTGGGCTCTCCTCAAAGATGCTGTTACCTGGACCTGGTATGAAGATGGGATTCTGGCATGCAGCGTTGTGGGTACCCTGAGGCCTGTGCTGGGCAACAGTGTAACCGCCCAGTGGGTCCACCTCGCCTGCGGACTAGACAGAGCTGATTTCTCAAGACAGGGAAATTGCAACAGAGAAAGAGTAATTCACACAGAGCCAGCTGCGTGGGAGACCAGAGTTTTATTGTTACTCAAATCAATCTTTCCGAGCTTTCGAGGATCAGAGTTTTTAAGGACAACTTGGTGGGGGTGGGGTGGAAGCCAGTGAACCAGGAGTGCTGATTGGTTAGCTAGGAGGTGAAATCATAGGGAATTGAAGCTGCCCTCTTGTGCTGAGTCCATTCTTGGGCAGGGGCCACAAGATCAGATGACCACTTAATGATCTGGGTGGTACCAGCTGACCCATCAAGTTCAGGGTCTGCAAAATGTCTCAAGCAGTGATCTCAGGAGCAGTTTAGGAAGGGTCAGAATCTTGTAGCCTCCAGCTGCATGACTCTTAAACCATAATTTCTAATCTTGTGGCTAATTTGTCAGTCCTACAAAGGCAGTCTAGTGCCCAGGCAAGAAGGAGGTTTCTTTTGGGAAAGGACTGTTATCATCTTTGTTTTAAACTGTAAACTATAATAATCTTCTTGCAAAGTTCATTCAGCCTGTGCCCAGGAATGAATACGGACAACTTGGAGGCTGGAAGCAAGATGGAGTTGGTTAGGTTAAATCTCTTTCACTGTCTTAGTTACAATTTTGCAATGGTGGTTTTGGCAGGACCTCACTCTCCTTTCCTGGCAAGCACAAGGAGCCCTGGATTTCCTGCATGCCCTGGGGTTGCCTGAGGTCATGTGACTAGTTCAGACCAATGAGATGTGAAGGAAAGTGACAGATGTCACTTCCGGTCTGGAGCAGTTGATTTCCCATTTGAGGCCCTCCAGAATTCTCTCCATCTGCTGGTAACTACAGAAGCTCCCAGCTCCCCACTGAATCTCACAGAACATGTAGCATGAACAGAAAGCAAACTTCTGTCAAGCCATTGAGATCTGAGCATTGTTATTGCACCATAATCTAGCTGATCCTGACAACAAGGCGCATACATGGAAACTGGCCCATATTCAAAGAAAACATCTCATTCAAACCAGCGATTGGCATCTATTCAAATGCAAAGATTATATAGAATTAAAGAAAAGCTCATGAAGTTAATTGACATTTTATTGAGTTAAAAACATCAGCAAGCTAAAAAAAAAACCCAACTTGTTTGTGCAATGTTTGGGTTGTTTACAAATTCAGGAGGGTTGCACAGAGCGTGAGCACAGCGAGTGCCCTTCTTCTCATGCTGTGTGATGGGGGATTGACTCTCCCAAAGCCATAGAGGGGCTTTTGTGTACAACAATAGCATCTCGGGATCCACGTGCTTTGCCTGTTCATCCACAATAACTTCTTTCTCTTGCAAGTTAGGGCTGGTGACTTTGGGTTTGGAATATGAAAACAAAATTATGAACCCACTAAAGAAGAAAAATTATACTGAACGGTGATAAACATAGGGGTGTATGCCTCTTTGAGGTAGACAAGCATGAAAATCCAAACTAGATCAACCAGGTAGAGTGACCAGTGGCTGAAGGGAACCTTTTACAAAGAACTCCCTTAGCCCTAATTCCCCTGGTTTCCTGAAGTGTTTATTTACGGGTCCCGAAATGCCCGAGGTAGTGGTGATGGGTAGGGAAATGTAAGCTGGGATTCATGGCCACTGAAGATCAGTCATACACAAAGATAAAGCATTTTATGGGTGAATGCACAAGAGAGAAAAGTTAGATTTAATATTAATATAGTTTAAAAATATCTATAAACTTGAAGCCTTAAAAAAAAAGTGGGGCTGGGCACGGTGGCTCACATCTGTAATCCCAACACTTTGGGAGGTCAAGGTGGGTGGATTGCTTGAGCCCAGGAGTTTGAGATCGGCCTGGGCAACATAGTGAGACATTGTCTCTGAAAAAATTAAAAAAAAAAAAAAAGTTAAGAAAAACTGAGGCACACCTGCCCAGGAGAACTGTTTGTTATCACATTTTTTTTCTGAACTGGTTTGCAAATATCAGATGGAAACCCCTAGTGTTGATTCCCTTATTGCCATGGCTTCTTACTAACTACCTGGTAGTTAGGATTAGTTACGTAGTTAGTACTTTTGGATTCCCTTATTGCCCTTGCTTCTTACTAACTAGCTGGTAGAACTGGGTAAAATGTTCAACCTCTCTATGCCCATTGCCTTGTTTGTAGAATGAGGGGGCTAGAATAGAAGACCTCTAAGGGTCTTAGCTCTAAAAAATAACTATGATTCTTTGAGAAGCAGCACCCCGGAGAGAAGTGTGAGTCCATCTTTTGTATTCAAATGATCCATTTCTGAGACAATCGGCCCCGATCTAACATTTTAAAATAAAAAATGACTTTCTTCCAGATAGGTTTGTTGCTGACAAAAGTAATACCTGGCAGCCCCAAGGTTCTGGTGCCTTAGAAGTGAGTGCCTTGCAGGAGGGGCTGATGGAGGCAATGCTTGCTCTTGAAGACAGCAGCTGGGTGGGGAGATGCAGCACGTCGCTTTCCCGAGGCCTCACCTGCCTGCGGAGCAGCCTGTCTTCACACACGAGGCCAGGCCATGGGCTCGCGAAAGGAAAGTCAGTCTCGGGACCCCCAAATCACTAAGCCAAAGGGAAGTCAAGCTGGGAGTGTGTCAATCAAACCTGCCTTTCATTTAATCCTAAATGAGATAGCTACAAAGATTTTTTTTAAAAAGCTCCATATCCTCCTAACAATTTGTCCACAAGAAAATTCCTTGTGGGCCTCAAGGTATTTACCCTCAAACAGTTCTGTGGAATTTCATCCTGGTAAGGTAAATTGATAGCTTATCTTCACAGGTATGGGACAAAGAACAGAACTCAAAGTCATCCCTTTGCTCGCCCAAGACAAATGCATATCCAATTGCTTCCTCTGCCCTATTGTTTATGTAAAAATGCAGATTCACTGAGCCACACTAAGGCATAAGCAACTATTCCTCTAACCCCTCTCTCATGTAAATTGCGTATTCAGTGAAAGGCTGATCAAAGACCCCAAAGAATGCAACTGTTTGTCTTTTATCTACCTATGACCTGGAAGGCTCTTGCTTCGAGTTGTCCTGCCTTGCACATATTGATTGATGTCTCATGTGTCCCTAAAATGTATAAAAGCAAGCTGTGCCCTGACCACCTTGGGCACATGTTGGCAGGACCTCCTGAGGCTGTGTCACGGGTGCCTCCTTAATCTTGGCAAAATAAATTTTCTAAATTCATTGAGACTTGGGGTTCTCAGGCTGAACATGGGGCAGTGTGGACACCTATTGTGTCTGCCTGGGACTCTTTTCCCCTTTCTAGAACATAAGTGTCCTTATCTTTAGGAGAAATACCCTATGTGGTTCTGGTCAGGGTCTTCTACTATGGTGTCTACCCCTCTGGCTGTGCAAGTGAGCCTGTGATCCAAGTTTGGCCAACCCCTGGGACTTTTCTGGTTGGAACTGGAGGAAGAGGCTACTTTCCTCTCTGATGGCCAAGCTGGAAAGGAGAGAACCCTCATTCTGCAGTGGCCATGGTTCTAGCTTTGCAGAGAAAGCCCACCTGAGAGAAACAGAAACAGGTGGGAGAGATGCTCGATGGGGTCTGAGTCATGGCTGGAGCTTTCTCTGCCTCCTCACCCTCTGCAGTTGGTTGTGAACCAACAACACTCCCTCTACTTAAGCGAGTTGCAGTTAACTATTTGCATCTGCAAATAGTTAAAAAGAAGAATAGTTAGAAGAAAGAGAGAGGAAGCCCTGCAAGCTGGTCTGGGGGTTCAGCCTGAGGGAATCCAGCTGTGAGCAGATGAGTGGGGCCCAGATGTGGAAGGTGCGGCCAGGTCAAGAGGCCACTGGGAAAGCGTGGACAGGACCAGGTGCAATCCCACAACCCTGCCCCGGGGGAAAAGGAATGGTCGAAGAATGACAGATCTCACACAGAAACAGAGAGGGGAGGCAGAAAGGGAAATGAGCAACAATTTTAGAAAGTTTAGGAAAAAGAAGATGAGTGGAAAACAATGGTTGAGAGAAAGAGAAAGACAGAGAGAAAAAGCGCAGAGGCAATATGTCATGGTGTGGAGAGAAATTTCTAAATGCATTTGAGTTTCAGTGCAAGGCTCTGAGAAGAGGCAAGAACAGGAAACTCTATGCCTTAAGTGCACAGAGGCGGGGCAGTCCCACCCGGGGAGAGAAAAGCACTGTACTGCCTGGCGTCTGCCACTCCAACAGGAAACTCTCTCGAAATAAATTCACTCTGGGCCTTTACTACTCTCGGAGCTCTGTTTACCTCGAGATGACCCCCAGTTGCTTAAAAACTCATTCTACCTTATGTCCTATGCTCTAGCAAGATTTGGATCAGACTGAGTGTTGGCTTTGATGACGTGCGGAGGCAGCCCAGACCCACTCCTCATCTCCCACCCTCCTCCTTGAGCATTTCAAACCCTCCTGAGGCTGAACCTCTAACGCCTCATTCTGGTCCATAGGTCCGTTCTGATCCAGCCCTCTCCTTCTCTCTCACCTTGTTGTTACTCGGCGCAATCATGGAGGCCTCCCCGAAGAGGTGACCTTTAAGCTGAGCTATGCACGGTAAGAAGGAGCCAGCTACCTGAGGTTGTAGAAAGAGCTTGGCAGTGGAGGCGACCACAGGGCAAAGGCCTTAAGTCAGGAGTGAGCTGGAAAGTTTGAGGAATAGAGAAGCCAGCTGGTTGGACCACTGTGCTGCAGAGTGGGGAGGGGGAGTGTGGAAAGAGCGCAGCAGAGGACACATCCTCAGCTTCGTGGTAAAGAGAAAGTCAGCGCTGGAAGCAGCCTCTGGGCGCAAGGGGCCCTGCCCCAACTCTATTTTAAAAACAAGAAAACTGCGGCTGGGTGCAGTGGCTCACACCTGTAATCCCAGCACTTTGGGAGGCCAAGGCAGGTAGATCGCCTGAGATCAGGAGTTCGAGACCTGCATGGCCAACCTGGTAAAATGCCATCTCTACTAAAAATACAAAAATTAGCTGGGTGTGGTGGCGGGCACCTGTAATCCCAGCTACTCGGGAGGCTGAGGCAGGAGAATCACACGAACAAGGGAGGCGGAGTTTGCAGTGAGCCGAGATTGCGCCATTGCACTCCAGCCTGGGTGACAGAGCGAGACTCTGTCTCAAGAAAAAACAAAACAAAACAAAAACTGCATACCAGAGAAGGTATCACCTGCTGCTGGCTTACACTTGTAATCCCAGCACCTTAGGAGGCTGAGGTGGAGAGATTGCTCAAGCTCAGGAGTTTGAGATCAGCCTGGGCAACATAGTGAAACCCTGTCTCTACAAAAAATACAAAAAAAATTAGTTGGGTGCAGTGGCACACACCTCCCAGCTGCTCAGGAGACTGAGGTGGGAGGATCACTTGAGCCCAGGAGGTTGAGGCTACAGTGAGCCATGATTACACCCCTGTACTCCAGCCTGGGCAACAGAGTAAGACCCTGTCTCAAAAAACAAAACAAATAAACCCCACAAAAACAACAACACACTGCACAAATAATACATGAAAGTCTTATTGTTAAAAATTTGAAGAATACAGAAAAAGGTTGGGGGTTGTACTTGTCCTGTCCACGCTTTCCCAGTGGTCTCTTGGCCTGGCCACGCTTTCGTCTTACCTCTGCCTGTCCCATCTGTTCCAGTCTCCAGTCCCACTGCCCTCTCTAGAGGGAACTCTGGCAAATGGGATGGGGGGATCGTTCCTGACTTTGGGTGGGCACGTACAATTGTATACATACATTTAGAGATGGGTGGCTTTATTTGCGCTTTTCCTTTACATCCATAAGATCGTTCTGTATATATTGTTTTGAACTTACTTCTTTGCTTTGGAAGCCTTTGCATTTTTGTTCATGTGACACATTGCATTCTTTTTTACCTGCTGCAGAGTAGTTCATGGTTAGATGCACTGTATCATTTAACCTTTCCCTGTGGGTGGTCATTTAGGTTGCTCCTGGCTATCACAAATACCCTTGGACACGTCTCTTTGAATACAAGTACAAGAATTTGGGGAGGGTGAATACCAAGCTGTGGAATTCCTGGGTCAAGGGGCACAGCAGTGAAATGGTAATCCAAACTGCTGAAGAATTCTCCAAGAAAGGTTGCATCAGATCACCCTCCCGCCAACAGAACATGGGACAGCCTGCTGCCTTCAGCGACTTCCCCTATAATGCTGGATTGTATGATCTTGAAAATTCTTGCCACTCTGTTGGGTAAACAGTTTTCTCTGTTGTTTTCTGTTATTGTTGTTTTTCTTTTCTTTTCTCTTCTGTTCTTTTCTTTTTTAGTAGAGATGGGGTCTCAGTATGTTGTCCAGGCTGGGTCTTGAACTCCTGGGCTCAAGCAATCCTTCCACCTTGTCCTCCCAAAATTCTGGGATTTTTACCGGTGTGAGCTACTGTGCCTGGCCTACTTTTCATTTTGAAATAAGTTTAGGCTTGCAGAAAAGTTGTAAAGATACAGTGTTCTCACAGACCGTTTCCCCAGCTTTTCCTAATGTGAGCATCTTACGTAACCACAATGCAATGACCAAAAAAATTAACACTGGGACAATGCTATTAACTAAACTACAGACTTTATTCAGATGTCACCAATTTTTTTCACTAGTGTTCTGGTTATTTTAGATTTTAGTTCCTCGATGACTAGGAAGCTTGAACATCTTTTCATATTTTTTTTGACCATCTGTATTTTTTCTGTAAAATGCCTATTCAAATTCTTTGCCCATCATTTTCCCTCTTGGATTATTTGCCTTTTAATAATGATTGGTAGGTGTTCTTTTAGAACCTCTCCAAGCTTTCACAGCTAATTAGTAGCAGGTTTGTGACGATAACCCAAGTCTAACCTATTTACTTATTTCTGCCGTGACTCCCTGTCCTCGATTCTCCTTCTCTCGGCTGCTTCCCTCTTCCAGCCTTCTCGACTGGACTGTTCTTATCAGCATCTCTCAGAGAATCACAGCAGGCCAGGGCTGCTCACTCCTCATTTCCCTTATTGTTGCAGAGCTAATGATCCAGGACGGATCTTGTCTGGACATAGCTTGCTTTCTGGAAAGTCTCGTGCCCCTGGCACTGAGATGGGCAGCACAGAATGCTGGCTGCAGGGCCCAAGAATGCAGCATTTGGCCGCTTGTCCCCTCCCTAATTGCCATCCTGGCAACTGTAAAACCTGCACTGGCAGATCGGAAGCTGCAGAAGGGAGGGTATGTGCATCTCAGGAGCTCTGGATGCCCTGCAATTCCCCTCCATCCAAGACGGGATGCTCTCCAGGATGCTCCAGCTCCCCCGGGCATTGTCTCATCCTCCACACACAGCTCTAGAACCTGACAGGAGCTGGTGGGCAGCGGTGGGCACCACCATAGTGGGGTACAAATATGTCACCCCTCTTGGCAGCTCTGCTCCCACTGAACCATGGGCTGCTGGAGAAGAGGGACCATGCTTTGTTTCTTAGCTGTTCTTCTCACTCTGGCTTTAGTACAGGGCTGACCAGAAACCTTGTCCTTTGTAATTCTGGTTAGGATGGAGATGGAGTGGGGACACCATTTGTCCCTAGTCTGGTCCTGTGTATTTGATGGGGAGAGCGGTGTAAGGGGTTGAATGGTGTGACCCAACCACCAAATAGATATCCACAGGAAGCTGTGAATGTGGCCTTGTTTGGAAAAAGGGTCTTGCAGATATAATTAGTGAAGAGCCTCAAGATGAGAGCATCTTGGACTATCCAGGCAGGCCCTACATCCAGTGACAAGTGCACCATGAGAGAAAGGCAGGGGGAGATTTGAAATGCACAAAGGTGGGGAGAAGGTCACATATCGGTGGAGGTGGAGATTGGAGCAATGTTGCCACAAGCCAAGGAGTGCCTGAAGTCACCAGAGGCTGGGAGAGGAGAGGCAGGACTCCTCCCAGAGCCTTCATGGGGAGTACAGCTCTTCCCGCACCTAAATTTCAGACTTCTGTTCTCCAGACAGGGAGAAAAGCAATTTCTGCTGCCTTAAGCCACCCGGTTTGTGGAAATTTGTTACAGCAACCAGAGGACATGAACACAGGCAGGAACCAACCAGGGCACTGAAACTCGTGATTTCTATTTTTGAGACATAGTTTCTCTCTTGTTGCCCAGGCTGGAGTGCCGTGGCACGATCTCGGCTCACTGCAGCCTCAGCCTCCTGGGTTCAAGGGATTCTCCTGCCTCAGCCTCCTGAGTAGCTGGGATTACAGGCATGTGCCACCACACCTGGCTAATTTTTGTATTTTTAGTAGAGACAGGGTTTCTCCATGTTGATCAGGCTGGTCTTGAACTCCCAACCTCAGGTCATCTGCCCGCCTCGGCCTCCCAAAGTACTAAGATTATTGGCATGAGCCACCGTGCCCAGCCTCATGATTCTTGAAAGAACCCAACTGGTCACCAAGCCCAGTTCTCTAGTATCTTGTCCTCCACAATGCCCCACACCCAAAACTACTGGGGGAGATGGATGTGAGGGTCTCCATCTTCTCACTTGGTGCCCTGCAGTCATCAAATTCTTTCTCTATCAACCTGCTGTCTCAGTGCACTGGGTCTGTTAGTGCACAGTAAGCATACGATCCTATTGGTCCTGCAATGCTTCCTACCCATCACCCATGCTTCTGAGCCAAGCTGGCCACCAGGCAGCCATGTGGGAGGTGTGGGCAGACTGGAGAGGTGACCTCCCAAAAAAGACAAGAAGAGCGAGCCTTAGATCCATGAGAGAACAGAGTCCTTTGAGGACAAGTCAAGCAGAAACCAGATGTCCAGAAACTGAGGTCAGCCAAGGCATGGCAGCAAAAATTAGGGTCCAGAAAGGGCCCAGACTTGCCTGGGATCCTGTCTGCTGCATTATCTATTATCTGTTGTTATGGCTGCTTACGTGTCACAACAGCAGAGTTGAGGCCACCACCAAGTCTAAAGTATTTACCATCTGGCCCTTTACAGGAAAAGCTTGGCAAACCCTGCTTTAGGGCAATACTTCCCAAACTTTGGTGCCCAACTGAGTCACCTGGAGGACTGTGAAAACAAAGGGCTGTGCCCGATCTTCAGACTTTCGGATTCAGCGGGTCTAAGATAGGGCTTCATAATCTGCATTTTTTTTTTTTTGAGACAGAGTCTTTCTATGTCACCCAGGCTGGAGTGCAGTGGTGTGATCTTGGCTCATTGTAACCTCCACCCACTAGGTTCAAGTGATTCTCCTGCCTCAGCCTCCTGAATAGCTGAAATTACAGGCACCCACCACCACATCAGGCTGATTTTTTGTATTTTTAGTAGAGATGGGGTTTCATCATGTTGGCCAGGCTGGTCTCGAACTCCTGACCTCAGGTGATCCACCTGCCTCAGCCTCCCAAAGTGCTGGGATTACAGGCGTGAGCCACCACACTTGGCCCATAATCTACATTTCTAACAATTTGTCCAGTGATGCAGAGGCTGCTGGATCAGGGACCATTCTCAGAGAACCACACCTCCACAGCTGCACTTCTTACACTTTATTATTTTTATTTATTTATTTATTTATTTTTGAGACAGAATCTCACTCAGTCCCCCAGACTGAAGTGCAGTGGTGTGATCTTGGTTTACTGCAACCTCTGCCTCCTGGGTTCAAGCAATTCTCCTGCCTCAGCCTTTCGATCCGCTGGGATGCAGGTGTGCGTCACCACTTCCAGGTAATTTTTGTATTTTTAGTAGAGACAGGGTTTTGCCATGTTGTCTAGACTGGTCTCGAACTCCTGACCTCAAGTGATCCTCCTGCCTTGGCCCAAAGTGCTGGGATTACAGGCAAGAGCCATTGTACCCAGCCTGCTTCTTACACTTTAATCTGCCCATGATTCACCCAGGGATCCTGATAAAATTCAGACCTGATCTGGGAAAAGCAGTCTCCAGGAGGAACAACTTGGTGCTGCAACTGCCCCTGCCTTCCTCACCCTCCCTCTCCAGGCACAGCTGATTGGACTTGGGGTGGGTGCCTGAGTCAAGGACTCATGGGCTTACCCATAGCCAGTGACAGGATGTCAAACAACTAGGGTCCCTAGAGAGTATGGAAGCCAGGTAGACTCTCTCTCAAGATTCTGAAATGTGGCTGCATAGACATCATTGCCTATTGGTGGTGACCCCTGGGCTAAGAGGCAATGACATGGAGTTGGGGGCCAGTGGCACGATGAGTCAAGAGCAAAGTGAGTGAGCAGAGGCAGCCAGCCCAGGGAGGGGAGGAGAGGAAGTGAAGGCCCCAAGGTTATGAAACTTGGAGAGGCAGAAAGCTTTCTAATTCCCAGTTCCCATGAGCCCTAGCTGGGCTGTTTGCCCTTCTGTTCTGAGACATTTCTGTATCTCTCCAAATATGCTTCTCTTTTGGCTTGAGCTACTTTGAGTAGTTTCTTATTCTTCAAAGCTGAAAGGGTTGTAAAGAGACTGCATCCATGACCCCCTCCCGCCACCCTCAGATCTTGTTTATGTTCATCTCAGGACCTTGGACAGGGCCCAGCACAGCGGGGGCCCTGGAATGTGGACTGTCCCGGTGGATTCTTGTGCATAGGAATTAGAGGAAGGTGGAAGAAGCTCGTTCCAGGTGAGCAGAGGCACGGAACAAGGGTGAGTATGTTAGAACAGCTATGAGAACAGGGTGTATAGGGGCCAGTGGAGGGAAGGCCAGCCAGGAGGGAAAGCTGGATGAGTTGGGGTTGGTTTGACAAGTGGTAGGGAGGTGTCAGAAGTCCTGCAGCTGGATGGACATGACAAAGTATAGTTGTGCTCTTTTCTTTAACAAGGATCTGAATGGCCTGGGTGACAGAGGACATCTTGGCACTGAAATGAACAAATAACAAACCTATGCCTGGAACTCTTAGAAGAAAACTTACTATCATTGAATCTGGCAATGATTTCTTAGGTATGGCACCAAAGGTACAGACAACAAAGAAAAACTAGACTTCATAAAAATGAAAATTTGGTGCATCCTAAGACATTATCAACTGAGTAAAAAGGCAACGCACAGTATGGAAGAAAATATTTGCAAATTATATATCTGATAAAGGATTGATATTTAGAATATATAGAGAACTTCTAAAACCTCAACAACAAAAAGACAAACAACCTGATTAAAAAATGACAAAGGTTTTAAAAAGACATTTCAGGCTGGATGTGGCGGCTCATGCCTATAATCCCAGCACTTTGGGAGGCCGAGGTGGGTGGATCACCTGAGGTCGGGAGTTGAAAACCAGCCTGACCAACACGGAGAAACCCCGTCTCTACAAAAAATACAAAAAGTTAGCCAGGTGTGGTGGCGCATGCCTGTAGTCCCAGCTACTCGGGCGGCTGAGACAGGAGAATTGCTTGAATCCTGAAGGTGGAGGTTGCGGTGAGCCAAGATTGTGCCATTGCACTCCAGCCTGGGCAAGAAGAGTGAAACTCCATCTCAAAAAAATAAAAAAAATAAAAAGACATTTCTCCAAAGAAGATATACAAATGGCCAATAAGCACATGGGAAAATGCACATTAGAAAAATGCCCATCAAGACTATAATGAGATATTACCTCATACCCATTAAGAGGACTGCTATTAAAACAAAAACAAAAACAAAAAAACCCCAGAAAATTGGCTGGGTGAGATGGCTCACGCCTGTAATCCCAGCACTTTGGGAGGCTGAAGCAGCTGACCTGAGGTCAGGAATTTGAGACCAGCCTGGCCAACATGGTGAAACCCAATCTCTACTAAAAATACAAAAATTAGCTGGGCATGGTGGGACATGCCTGTAATCCCAGCTACTCGAAAGGCTGAGTCAGGAGAATCACTTGAACCCAGGAGGCAGAGGTTGTGGTGAGCTGAGATCACACCATTGCACTCCAGCCTGGGCAGTAAGAGTGAAACTCTGTCTCTGTCTCTCTCTCTCTCTCTCTCTCCCTCTCTCATATATATCTCTATCTATCTATCTATCTATCTATCTATCTATCTATCTATATATTTTTAAAAAAAGCAGAAAGCCAGGTGCTCATGCCTGTAATCCCAGCTATTTGGGAGGTTGAGGAGGGAGGATTGCTTGAGCCTAGGAGTTTGAGACCACCCAGAACAATGTAGCAAGACCCCATCCCCAATAAATAATTAAATAAACAATTAAACATAGAATTACCATGTGATTCAGAAATTTCACTTCTCGATATATAACCCAAAGTATTAAAAACAAGGCCTCAGAGATATTGAAAGGAATGGCAAAAAACCACAATAACTTTTGCACCCATCTAATATTTGCACACCAATGCTTACAGTAACCCAGGTGTCCACCAGCAGAGGAATGAATGGTTAGGGCAAGTGTGGTGCATACACACACAGTGAATGTTCCTCATCCTTAACAAGGAAAGGAATGCTGCGGTATGCTACCACATGGATGACCCTCGAGGACATTATGCTAAAGGAAATCAGCCAATCACAAAAAGACAAGTTTTGTATGATTCCACTTATATGAGGCACTTAGGGTATCAACATCAGGCCGGGTGCAGTGGCTCACGCCTGTAATCCCAGCACTTTGGGAGGCCGAGGTAGGTGAATCACGAGGTCAGGAATTCGAGACCAGCCTGGCCAATATGGTGAAACCCCATCTCTATTAAAAATACAAAAAATTAGCTGGGCATAGTGGTGGGTGCCTGTAATCCCAACCACTTGGGAGGCTGAGGCAGGAGATCACTTGAATCTGGGAGGTGGAGGTTGCAGCGAGCTGAGATCCTGCCGCAGCAGTCCAGCCTGGCCTGGGCGACAGAGTGATACTTTGTTTCAGAAAAAAAAAAAATCACAGAGACAGAAAGTAGAATGGTGGTTGCCAGGGGCTGGGAAGGAAGGCATGGGGAGTTATTGTTCGCGGGTATGAAATTTCAGTTTTACGAGATGAAGAGTTCTAGAGATGGATGGTGGTGCTGGTTGTACATTTTGACTTTTTAAATAATATCGCTGAACTGTACACTTAAAAATGGTTAAGATGATAAATTTTCTGTTATGTGTATTTTACCACCATTAAAACAAAACAAAACAAAACAAAACCCCTATGCATGGGGGAAAAAAATGACTGGGTGGAAATAAACCAAAAATTTATAGTAATTGTGGACTTTTTTCCTGCTTTCCTTTGCTTTCCAGTTTTCCTCTAAAGTACAATCAATAACAATGGAAAGAAATCCTTGGCGCCCAGTAAGGTGCCTTGAACTGAGAACACACTCACTCACTGTTGCAACCAAGACTCCAATTCTCGCCTCTTTCCCTGGCTCCCTGTGCCCACCTCTCCCCTGCAGGAAAGAATCCTTGGCGGGCTA
Source organism: Cacajao melanocephalus (assembly GCA_963573385.1). NCBI lineage: Eukaryota > Metazoa > Chordata > Mammalia > Primates > Pitheciidae > Cacajao > Cacajao melanocephalus. The sequence continues at coordinate 55,810 of CAUYLG010069060.1, read as the reverse complement.
GGAGGCTGTTGTTGTTTGGTCATGTCTTCATCTGTCTGCTCTGTGAGCCATTTACGCCTTAGGCACAGCTCTGGGTGCAAGGGCAGCCTGTGCCACAGATGTCTGTTGAACAGTGGATTCGCATCCGTGGCTGCTGCAATAAATGGCCACATGCCTGATGGCTTCAAACAACAGAAATGTATCCTTTCACAGCTCTGGGGGCCAGAAATCTAAAATCAGAATCACTGAGCCAAAATTGAGGGCTCAGCAGAGCTGCATTCCCTCCAGAAGCTCTAGTGGGGAATCCATTCCTTGCCCCTTTCAGCTCATGGTGGCTGCCGGCAGTCTTTGGCTTGTGGCCACTTCACTCCAACCTGCATCCATCACCACATTGTCTTCTCCTCTTCCATGTGTATAATTCTGCTCTCTCCTTTGTTTCTCTCTCTCTTCCCCACCCTTTTTCTTTGGAAACAGAGTATTTCTGTGTCACCCAGACTGGAGTGCAGTGGTACGATCTTGGCTCACTGCAGCAACCCCCACCTCCTGGGTTCAAGCAATCCTCCTGCCTCAGTCTCCCAAGGAGCTGGGATTACAGGCACCCACCAACATGCCCAGCTGACTTTTGTATTTCTAGTAGAGATGGGGTTTCACCATGTTGGCCAGGCTGGTCTTGAACTCCTGACCTCAGGTGATCCACCCACCTTGGCTTCCCAAAGTGCTGGGATTACAGGCATAAGCCACCGTGCCCAGCCCATGATCTTTTTTTTTTTTGAGACGTGGTCTCACTCTGTCACCCAGGCCAGAGCACAGTGGCACAATCTCTGCTCACTGCAACCTCCGCCTCCCAGATTCAAGTGATTCTCCTGCCTCAGCCTCGCAAGTAGCTGGAATTACAGGTGTGTGCCACCATGCCTGGCTAATTTTTGTGTTTTTAGTAGAGACAGGGTTTCACTGTGTTGGCCAGGCTGATCTCAAATTCCTGACCTCAAGTGATCTGCCTGCCTTGGCCTCCCAAAATGCTGGGATTACAGGCATGAGCCACCGTACCTGGCCTCTCCTCTGTCTCTCTCTCTCTCTCTCTCTTGTAAGGGCCCATGTGATTGCATTTCGGGCCCTAGGATGATAGAGGATTATCTCCCATCTCAAGAGCCTTCACTTAGTCACATCTGCGAAGTCCTTCCCCCTTTGCTCCCTTTCATGTAACGTAATGGTCACAGGTTCCAGATTTTTTTGGGGGGGGGGAGTTTTACATGATTCAATGTGTCACAACTGGCTTTAAGGATTAAGCAAGGTAGGTGGAGACCAGATCGCCTTGGCTCACACTCTGAGGCTGCCTTGGGGGATGGCCGGGAAGAGAAGCTGGGCTGTGATGGGTGAGGGTTTTCAGGTGTGGCCCCTCCTGCCTGAGTTCACTACAGTCTGGGTCAAGTCAGAAACTGCAGGCAGGACCAAGCCTGGGTCCAGGCTAGACTAGGGACTGAGGGTTTTGCTCAGAGAAGTTCTTTTCTCTCTGGACCCAGAGGCCTCCTGCTTTAAGAAGACCCAGTACTGGGGGAATTTGAGGCTTCGCGAAGCAGCCTCTGAAAGGCAAATCAGAAAGCATCTCCTGTCTATGAAGGGTTTCTGCATTAGTTCCCAGGTTCTTGGTTGCCTTGGCCTTGTCACCGGGTCTGCTGTGTGACCTTGGGCAGGTTGCTTTCCCTCTCTGTCCTCAGTTCTGGAGGGTCACTGGAGCCTCTGCCAACACCATTATTCAGACCTCACTGCAATCCCCCAAACCCCACCAATCTTTGCTGCTATTCAAGTCTTTGAAAGCCAGGGGAATTCTACTTAAAGCCATTCCTCAGAACAAGGTTTCAGGTCAGGCTCAGTGACTCACACCTGTAATCCCAACACTTTGGGAGGCCAAGGCGGAAGGATTGTTTGAGCCCAGGAGACCAGCCTGGGCAACATGGCAAAGCCCGATCTCTACAAAAAATACACAAAGATTAGCCAGGTGTGGTGGCAAGTGCCTGTAGTTCCAGCTGCTGGGGAGGCTGAGGTGGGAGGGTCACCTGAGCCTGGGAGGTTGAGGCTGCAGTGGGCTGTGATCATGCCACTGCACACCAGCCTGGGTGACAGAGAGAGACCCTGTCTCTAAAAGCAAACAACCAACCACAACAACAAAACCCAGAACAAAGTCTCAGGTTTGAGCAGCCCAGGGTTCTCCCAGCAACAGCCCCAGCTGTCTGCTTCCCTTCCAGGACCCGTTCCCGTGGTGTCTCTGAGAATACTTCCTGTCACCCTCCCTGGGCCCAGGAGGGAGGTGTTTAACCTGGATCTGCCTCCCATACCTGGGAGGGCTCTAGACAGGTCCCAGTAGCTGCAAGGTGGGTCCCCAGAAGAGCTACCCCAAAGATAAAACTAAGCATCTGAAAAGTACAGCAAAGGTGGGTGGGGTTTTGTTTACAAACACAGCAAACAATAATGGCATCCATGTCCAGGACCTATTCTGTGTGCGTGGATGGGGAGGCGGGGTGCCTGCTGACCTGCACGGACAAGCACTGGGTCTGGACCTGGGGGAGGGAGTGGGGAGGGGACCTTATGGGGAGTCTCCCCCTCCCTGGAGTACAAATAGTCCAGGAACCAGGGGCCCTGAGAACACTTATTCACAGTGGCCTGATTCTGTGGGGTGGGATAAGTGTCAGGGCAGGGACCGTCTTCAGGCATCAAGGACATTCAGTGATGCTGTTGTGGGCTATTTCATTTCAGGAAATATCAAAATGCCCTTCTCCAGGGCACCTTGCCCGTCTGACAACCAAGATTCTAAAGCGTTAACCCTGAGCCCAATAGGGGCTCCAGAATTCTGCTGATTGCTAGTTTATTATACATATTTTAAATATCATTCTTGGTTATAATTATTCCCAAGTTCCCTGTGCGCCTGCCTGCTCTTATCTTTCTGGCCAGCAGGTGGCAGCACAGGAGCGTTCAAGATTCAGGGTTGCAGGAAAAAGGCGCAAAATGTTTAGTGGTTCAGTGAAACTGCAAGGACCCCTCTTCCTGGCTCTGCGGTGGTGCCCTGCTTACCACCAGGCACTCATGCACACACCGCATCCCAGTGAGCATGCGCAGGGGAGACCAAGGGAAGGGGATGACTCTACCTCTGGGAGCTCATTTGGGGAAGATGGCGTTTTGGGGTAGGTCAAGTGCTATCCTGGAAAGTTTTTCCCTAAACCTGGGTCGCACGTAATGAGATAATGCATTGATCTGTCCTGCTGTAAGCGCCTAGCCAGTGCTAGCTGTTCACACACATACCTCACCTCATTAATCCTTACAACAAACCATTAGGTGAGTCTTAGCAGCCCGTTTTACAGATGAAAAAAATTGAGGCTCAGAGGGTTGGTTTCTGTTGTCCAGTATCACCTGGCAAGAAAAAGCAATGTGGGGCTTCGAAATCAGGTCTCAAAGTCCAGCTGTGTTCTTCTGAGGGAAGGGATTGATGCTGACTCAAACTTTTATCAAGCAGCACACATACATACTTCTCAATGAGAATGTGTGGCTATGCCTCCCAAGGGGACACAGGGCACAGGAGTGGGTAGATCCAGAGGTTTCCTGGGGGAGGTGTGATTTCAGAGGAACATGGATCAGAGAGCAGGGTGTGTGGAGGGAGGGATGTTGAGGGCGAGAGCTGGTCCCAGCTGCTGGTCTGGGAAGCAGGAGACCAGACTTGCATTTCGTGTCTGCTGTCCCATTGCTGTGTGACCTTGGGTAGGTCCCAGCCCTCTCTGGGCTTTCCTTTCCTCATCTGTGGATGAGAGCATCTCACAGGTCCTTGCTGGCTCCTACCGTCCCAGAAATCCAGAAGTTCCAGTACTAAACCCTTCCATGAAGCAAAGAAAACCAAGGTCATGCCTCATGAAGCTGGGGCTGGGATTAGCCAAGGCCACAAAGAGAAATGTCGACTGACCCGAGTAAAACAGCGCGGCTCTGAGGCTGGGCCACCTGGGGCCCTGGGGGTGGCCTTGAGGAGGCTATTCCTGCCCTCGTCCCATCTGAGGGTTCACCTATCACAGGTGGGACTGTCCAGCAAGCAGGTGCTGCAGTGGTTAGCAGTGCAGTCAGGAGGGAGCGGCTTGCGGCAGGGAGAGCCAGCAGCCTGGGATGCAGACCTCTGCCAGCCCACGGGATTGGAGCAAAGACCACTGCTGGATGGAGATGGCCAGAGCCTGGGCCCCTGTCTTGCTCAGTCACTAACCGGCCCTTCGTGCCCCCTCCCCTAAAGAGCATGAGTGACCTGGGCTAGAAAGCTGAGGTACCTCCTTGGAGCAGCTGGGCAGTGAGGCCTGTCTTGAAGGGGGATCTGTCCCACCAGGAAAGGGGTAGGCCTTGGGGGAGGAACCTTGACCACCCTGTCCTTCGGCATGGGAAATCCAGGGATCAGCAGCCCCACTCCCGTAGGCCCAGGGAAGGCCTGGTGGGGAAAGCTGGATCTGCAGGGAACCACATGTAGCAGGTCAGAGCCCAGGTGTGTGTGTGTGTGCGTGTGCACATGCGTAGGGTGTACACAAGCATGCACAAGGGTGTGTGCCGTGTTCAGTACAGGTGTATATGTGTGGATGTGCACATGGGTGTATATGTGCACGATGTGGGGTGTGGGTGTGTGAAGTGTGTAGATGGGTATGTGCCTGTGTGTGTGAATGTATACATGTGTGTGTGTATGCACACGTGCAGTATCCTGTGTCTCTCTCACATTCAGGCTGGGGCTTCCAGCTTTGGGCACCTCTGGCAGGTGGCACCATGGTCTAGATGCCTGGAGTTGGCCCTGTCCTCTGCGAAGAGGACCAGCAGAGTAAGGCAGGGCCCATGGGTAAGAGGAGGGCTCTGGGCAGGAGCAGGGACATTTGGCCATAGTAGGACACAGGAGTGGCAGCACAGCAAGACCTGAGAGCCTTGACTCTGTGCTGGGCATTGGGCTCAGCTCCTCACTCATATGGTTTATTACTTACACAACCCCTGGGGCAGGCAGTGTTATTACGCCCACTTCATGGTAAGGAGACTTTTGCATCCTCAAAGTCACACAGCTAGTAAGGGGGACATGCATCCAGCCAGCACATTCATTCTACAGATGTTTAATTGAGCACCTACTATGTGCCAGGTCCAGTGCAAGATGAACAAAACAGGACAAAGTCTGCCTCAGAGGACACGCTAGAGAGTGGGGTCGGGGTTGAGGAGCGTGGTGGTAAGTGAAGTTTGTTGGTTGGTAAAGTTGCTTCAATTTCTCCTGCCCCAGGCCAGGATTGGCCAGGGGAGCGAGGTGGAGGTTGAGGCTCCGGGTGTGGTCAGGTGGGCCCAGGGCTCAGAGAGGGGAGCCTGCAGGGCCCCTGGCTGAGTGTGTGGGTCAGGATGAGAGGCAGGGCCTGCCCTGGGTCCCTGGCACCTTGAAGCCTTGGTTTCCCTTTGCCCACCTCCTCCTGGCCCAGCCAACACAAGAGGTTGAAGCCAGACTCTAAAGGTGTTCAGCCTAGGGCGGGGTTCGGGGTCCCTCAGAATGGCAGAGGCCCCGTCCCACCCCAGACCTCTCAACTCAGAATCTGTGGGGCTGGCAATCCTGACTTTTGGGAGGTACCCCCATGATTCTGACCTGCAGCCGTGTTTGGGTGCCTCTGTTAAATCCTCAAGCTGCCTGTAGACCCAGAGTCCTTGCCCAGCCCCATCTGTGAAATGGGCAGAGTTGCTGCAGAGTGGTCTTGGGAGGAAGAAGAAGGGTCTTGCCTGTGGCCCACCTCCAGCCCCACCCCACACTCCGTTCCTGAGCATGCAGAAGAGCTTGGAGGGTGTAGGGTGTATGGGGGACTCAGATAGTTTTTCCAGTTCACACGTAGAAGGTGGCTGTCCCTGTATCTTAGCTTGGGCTCCTGGGAGCATGCTGGGTGGGAGGTGCTGGGTGGAAGGTGCTGGGCAGTGGTCTCAGGGGAGATGCCTGCAAAGGATGAGGGCTGCAGGAGGGTGAGGATGAAGCAGGGCCTCGGGGTCTGGCAGCTGGGTCCCCAGTGAGCCCTCGGGAGCTATAGAGCTGGGGCATCCTTCATAGAGGTGCCCACATTGGTCAGTCCTGGCTATGGCCACACTGGGGACCCAGCAGGCAGAGGGGGTGGTGAAGCTTGGGCAACCGGGATGACTTCCCAATGAGAGGCGGAGCTGAGAGTCACCTGGGCACTGCGATGCCACTGCACCCTGGGCCACTGTCCACCCCAGGCCTGGCCTTGGGATGCTGTGAGCACCCCAATTCTGCTGCCCACGCACCGTGCAGCAAGCTGGGGGTTGGGGAAGAGGGGTGGGGGCAGCAGATCCAGGCCTGTGGGTCCTTACCTTCCCATCAGGTCTGGATGCTGGGAAGAGGGAGGGCTCCTGACCCAGGCCCTCACTGAATCCCTCTCCGTGGAGGCAGATATTGGCCTCCTTGCAGGCCTGCATCCTCAGGGCCCTCAGACTGCGGATTTCCAGGAGAGAGAAGTTCCTTCATCCTGACCCCCTGCTCTGGGGGATGTGGGGGCTGGGGGGAGGGGCCCAGGAGGCCCAGGAGGCCTCGGCTCTGTCCAGCCCTTCCCCTTGGGCCTGGCAGAGGGTATAGCTGCCCTCGGCAGGTCCAGTGACGCAGGCCAGCAGCGGGGAGGCTGCCCAGGCTGGGGCCAAGCCAGGGCCTGCGGAGGGCCCTCTGTCCAGTCCAGATGGCTGCTGCTCTGGTGGGAGGGGCTGCCAACACCTCCACAGTGGCCTGGCCGGGTTCTCCACACTTCCCTTGTCCAGCGAGGCCTTCAGCTGCTGTGTGCTGAGGGGATGGACTCCCTCCCCAGCAAGTGGGGCTTTGAGATGCCCACCCCCCGCACTGCCTCACTGGGCCCTCTCTCCCGATCCAGGGCCTACCCAGGCCCGCTGAGTCTCACGTCGACACTGACCAAGGCCCTGCAGGAGCCTGTGAGGTGGCCTGGGCAGTGGGGCCCTACCTCATGACAGCCCCTCCTCTGCAGTTCAGGCTGGTCAACTCCTCATTCACTCATCCATTCATTCCTCCAACAAACAGATCAAGCACCTAGGACACCCCTGGCACTGTTCTGAGCCCCAGAACGACACAGATGAACAAGATGGATGAGGCCCTGTCCTCCCAAAGCTGACCCTCTACTGGGGAAGACCAGAAAACTAAGAAACAGGGTGTCTGGCCATGTGATTGAGACAGGGATGCTTTAGGAAAGGCTGCAAAGAGGAGGAGCCAGCCAGGCCAAGTTCACGAGGGTGGCAAGGAAGGGCAGACAGATAGCTCCAAGCAGAGCAGAGAGCACAGGGATGTGCTGGGTCTGGTGTGTGCTTGTGGCGGTAGGGGGTTTGGTGGGGTGGAAGATGGCCCTTGGGCTGAAACCCCAGCGCCTTGAAGGAGCTGGGTTTGACTCTGCGAGACCTTCATTAGGAGAGCAATATAAACATAGCTCACATGTAGGGGACTCTTTGTTCCAATTTCCTGACATAGGCCAACTCATTCCAACTTCCTAATAACCAGATGGTAGGTCCTATTATCCCATTTTCCAGACAAGAAAACTGAGGCACTGAACAGATGAGTCATTTGCTCAGTGACATAATCAGTGGTAGAGCTGGGATTTGTGGGAGGCAGCCCTAACCACTGACCAACACTGCCTCTTGGGATATACTTTCCTCCCCTCCAAAAATGCCTCTCCAGGAAGCTTTCTCATCCCAGAGTTTGTCTGCTCCGATTTAGCAATATATAAGCACCCTACATGGCCTAAAAGCCTGTAGGGTCCTTAGGTGGTCATCTTGTCTTTGGCCCTGCCTCCGGATGGACATGGTATTATGAGTCTCATTTTGCAGATGCGACTACGGAGGAAAGAAGCTTGAACATTACCTAGAGTCAGCGGGGAGGCCAAGGTCTCCCGAATTCTTCCACCCTGGCCTCAACCTTTCCAACCCCTCCTGCCTTCTCTTTGAGACAATTCTAAGGTTGTTTCTTGTCTGCCCACCTCTGCCCTTCCCCAGCTAGACAGAGGCCTTCCCTGTGCCCACCACACGACGGTGCACACAGTAGGGGCATACTCAGTGTCTGAAGACGGAAAGGGTGGTGTATACAGGAATGTGCTGGGCTTGGTGCTGCCGCCTGGGATTCTTGAGCAGAGATGTTTTGTAGAATGCATGGGAGCTGAGGAGTGAAGGATGCTTAGGAATTTTCTAGTGAGTCAGGGAGCCAGGTTGGAGTCTGGAGTGGGAAGGCATCCCCGCTAGAGGGAACAGCATATGCAGAGAGAGGAGAGGACACAGAACAGTCGAGGGAGATCAAGGTTCTGTGTGACCTGTGCACGGAGAGAAGATGGGCAGTGAGCCTAGGGCGGGTGGCGGGGATGGGGTGGGGGGCTGTGTGCCAAGCTGGGAAGCTCCAGCTCTGGATTGGGAAGGGGTGGGGCAGGCAGGGAGCCCTGGATGCAAATCCCAACCTTGCTGTGTGAACTTCTGCAAGTCATAGGCCCTCTTGGAGCCTCAGTTTCCCCCCCGTCGTTATTTGGGGGTGGCGCCCCTCCTAAGGACACTCCGAGCTCTGCACACGCTTATGCTGTGGTTGCCGCTCTCCTGCACTCCGACAAACGAGGGGCTCCTCGGGTAGATATGGAATCTCTTTAATGCCCTGGTTTCCTGTTGCCAGGCATGGCTTTGCTCTGCAGTATCCCACCAGGCCTTCGAGAGGCGTGTGTCCCAGAGGCTTCAGTTCACAGGGGTGCCTGGGTTGACATGCTCTTTCTTACTTCCAAACCCTTCCTTTTGTGGAGCCCCGCCCAGGGCAGGCAGGTGTCGTGGGCCTGGGCCTGAGCATGGACACGGCCCAGCTCTGAGTGCGGGGCCATCAGGGGCACGATTGGAATCAGCCTGGCCATTGGCATCAGTGGCATCAGCTCCTCCGAGGCCCCAGGAGGGACGGATGGCAGCTCATTAGGATCCAAGTTGGCATCACTCCAGCCCTCAGAGCTATCACTGCGGTCCTCAGGAGTGGTGGCTTCATTCTCAGATATGGTGACAATCTCGGCAGTGTCTTCTCCAGGGTTGCTGTCTAAGTCCCCCACCCCTTGGCTGGTGTCCCTCTCAAGTATGCTGGCTGTGTGGGCATCTGCTGCACCCTCCTGCTTCTGCCTAGAGCCAGCTGAAGGGGCACGGCAGAGCCCAGGCGTCTTGACTCTGCCCTGGCCGGTCCAGAAGAGGCTGAGCTCTCGGCGGCAGGCGGCCACAGCCAGGCTGGTGAGCAGGGTGCTGGACACTAGGTAGAGCAAGGCAGGCTGGCCCATCTGCATGAGGACCATGGCCATGAATGTGAGCAGCAGGCCTACGGCATAGGCCACGGTGCAGGCTGCAAAGTAGACCTGCCTGGAGTGGACTTGCACATCGAAGCGGCGACAGTAAGCCACCAGGAAGCCGGGGACCACGATGTCACCAAAGCCAAGGATGGAGAAGGGCTGGTCACACAGGGTTGAGGCGGAGACTCTCAACCGGGGCACTTTGAGCACCATGGGCAGCTTCTCGTGGCTCGAAGACTCTGTAGGGCCTGAAGCGACCTGCACCATGATGCTCTCACCGGTCTTGGTGAAGAAGGGGGTGATGAAGACAAAGAAGACGTCAAAGGCCAGCAGGGCCAGCAGGAAGGAGGAGCAGTTCTTGAGAGTGGGCAGCCGCACGCGGTGCAGGATGAATAGGCAGTAGGAAATGCCCAGCGTGTCCTGCAGGAGCCACGCCCAGGGGTCCTTGTTGCGGTAGGCCACCCAGAAGACGATCACCGTTGTACACAGGCTCGCCAGCAGCAGCAGGGGCAGTGGCAGAGAGGCCCGGTGGCCGTGTGGAGCCCTCTGGTATTGCCGCAGGGGCAGGCAGCGCACCAGGGGTGACAGGCAGCTGTAGAGGCCAGTGCCAGCACCCAGGCTGAAGATCCCGATCATGACATAGACAAAGTAGTCATAGAAGAAGTAGAGCAGCATCATGAGCGAGCAGGACACAGTGACCACCATGCCCGTCATGGCCGGTGTGAAGTCCACCGGGATGTCCTCATCGTCTTCCTCCTGGGTTCCCTCAGCTGCTGCTGCTTCTGGCAGCGGGCGGTGACCACCAGGTCCCCCTCCTTCTCGGGCACGGTGCCGCTGTAGCCTGTTGGCTTCAGTCAGGCCGGCCCAGTAGCCACCTGCGGCCACCGTGCCCACAGCCAGGACGAAGATGACCAGCATGTTATAGTCGATGATGGGCTCGGGGGGCGCGTACATGGCCACGCGGACCACGGCCTCCCCACGAGTATGGCTGAGGATGTCCAGCATGTCGGCGTAGTGGAGTATAGCCACAGGGATGGTGAGGTCTGGCAGGGGCTGGCGGGGGTCCTGGGGCCCCGGGGTGGTGTCTGAGCACTGTTGGTCGCTGACCCGGCTCACAATGAGCAACCCATGGGCACCTTGGCCCTGAGCCAGCCAGCCTTTGGTGTGGAAGCTGCAGTTGCCCCTCATGACCATGGCGGTGGTCTGGCGGAGGGGCCGCTGGCTAGGGGAGCCGGGCTGGGCCTGGTGGAGGGAATCCTCGCCTGGGCACCAGGGTGCCTTGGTGCCGTCATACAGGGGCAGGAGCGGGGCGTGGTCCAGGTCCCGAGGGAGGGTGATGTAATCAGAGCTGAACAGGATACAGTAGTCCTTGCTCCAGTTCTCCGACACCACGTGGACCACGCCGTACTCTCCCCGGGCCACAGTGCTGATGATGAGGAGGAAGCCCACGGTGGGGAGGAACCCCAGGCATGCCATCCTCCTCAGCTTCCACTGCAGTGTCCCAGGGCAGCAGCCCAATCCCCCTCCCAGGAGCGGGCGTGGTCCTTTGTCACAGAGCAGTCTGGCCACCTGTACTGGAAACCAGGGCCACACCTACCTAGTCATAAAGCTGTGGGGTCCCCAGCCAAGGGCGCTGCTGTGGGGCACAGGGTTCCTCTAGAATGATATCCCCAATCCCGGGAGGGATCATCTGGACCCTGCTCTCTGCCCAGACCCTAGTGGGGTTAGACCAGGTACTTTGAAATAAAAGGTGTGAGGATGGGGTCTGCAGGCCAGAGAGGATTCTGAACCAACTTTGCCCCTTACTCATGGGGGACCCAGGCCAATGTTACTTCTCTCTGGGCCTGTTTCTTTCACTGTAAAGAAATAAGGACGTTGGGCCAGAGAGTTTCTAAGGTCCCATTGAGCACCTGTACTGAGTGCTTACTAGGTACCAGAAGCGAGCCCTAGCTGTTCCTATGGCACAGCTGCAAGGAGGTGTCATTATAACTGCCCAGCCCGAGGCTGTCCCTCAAAATCGGCCCCACTTTCTACCAGGCACATGACCAGAATTTATCGCCAACCCCACTTGCAGTTGGGAACGGCCACATGACCAAGTTCTTGGCAGGAGAAATTGAGCAAAACTGATGTGAACCCTTTACATCAGGGGCATAGGCTGCCAGACTGTGGGACTTCTTGCTTACCCTCTGTTTCCCTTTCTCAGCAGTTAGAACAAGGACAGGCCTGTGATGCATCTGTCTATGATGAGGAAGACAATGTCCTAAGGAATGGAGAGGAAGAAAGTGAAGGGAGCCAGGTCCCTGGACGTCCATGTGGCACAGTAGCCCAGGATGTGCACTGTGGCCTGTTACAAGGTAGAGAGAGAGGCATGATCTTCCTAACGGCGTTAGTTTATCGTGGGTCTCTTTGTTATAAACGCTTAATTTTACCTTAATACACCCACTTCATGGATGAGTAAAACTGAGGCTCAGAGAAGCCCAAACTGACACAGCAAAGAAGGCTGGGGCTCTTGTGCTGGTGAAATCGCTGGACCTTGATGTCTCCTAAATGTTTCATGCTGGTTTCTGAGCCACTCTCCTGGCTGCAGCTCTGAGGCCGGGCAGACTTCCCTCTGGAAAGAGAACTCGAACACTGGCGAGGGCTGGATTTGAAGCCAGGAGCCAGGTTCTGGCTCTGCAGGTTTGCACCCAGCTCTGTGGTGTATGCTCTCACACGTCACCCAGGACCTCCTGTGCAGGCTTCTGCAGGCCACGCGTGATGGAGGAGAGTTGAAGAACAAGGTTTTCAAAGTAGTTAGTGTGTGTGAGAATAACCCTGGGGCCCCCGGAGGGGGAACCAGAAGGGAGGGATTTGGGGCCTGGAGCTTGGCAGTCCAGGTTCCATTGTCCTCACATTCTCCCCACTGGCCTGGCCTGTCACTCCAGTCTCTGCTTAGGTTGTCACACGATCTTCTCCCTGTCTGTCTCTGTGTCTCTCCTCCTCTTCTGATAAGGACATGGTCATGATGGATTAGGGCCACCCTAATGACTCGTCTTCACTTGATTATGTCCGCAAAGACTCTATTTCCAATAAGGTCACATTGAGAGGTGCTGGGGGTTAGGACTTCAACATGTGTTTTTGGGGGCACAGTTGTGGGCAGCCCCACAACACATGTAATTTTAACCTCCAAGGGGTAAGCATGCTGATCTTTTTTTTTTTTTTTTTTTTTTTTTGAGACAGGGTCTTGCTCTGTTGCCCAGGCTGGAGAGCAGTGGCACAATCTCAGCTCACTGCAACCTCCACCTCCTGGGTTCAAGCAATTCTCCCCACTCAGCCTCCCGAGTAGCTGGGATTACAGGTGTGTGCCACCACACCTGGCTCATTTTTATACTTTTAGTACAGATGGGGTCTTGCCATTTTGCCAGGCTGGTCTTGAACTCCTGGCCTTAAGTGATTTGCCCACCTTGGCCTCCCAAAGTGCTAGGGTTACAGCCACCTCACTGGCTGTCATGCAGCTCCTTTCTCTTTGATGCTGTGACACCACCTCTGCTAGAGACGAGCTACCACCAGCCACCAGCAGAGCAGTGCACAGTGACTCTTTGATCCGACCACTCTTTCAGGACAGGGTTCCTCTCCCTGGAGCACTAGCCCAGGTCTCGAGCAGGGAGTGAGAAGGCAGGGCCCCGGCTGGAGAGTCTTAGCATAGTTTCATGCCGCCTGTGTCCCCAGACCCACCTCCAACACAGCCCCAGCCCCAGCCCCCAGGCCCAGCTTGAGGATCCGAGCCCTGCTGCTCTGCTCTCTGCCCCAAGGCCTCCGCTGCTTGTTCTTGTCATTCAGGCCTCAGCTCCAGTGTTATCCCCACTGGGAGGCTCAAAACAACAGACACGTATTCTCTCACAGCTCTGGAGGCCAGAAGTCTGCTACGGATTGAATGTTTGTGTCCTCTCAAAATTCATATGCTGTAGCCTAACCCTCAATGTGATGGCATTTGGAAGGCTTCTTGGACATAGTTAGGTCATCAGGCTAGAGCTCTTCTGATGGGATTTCTGCCCTTATAGAAGAGTCACAAGAGAGGTGATCTCTCTTTGGCCATGTGAGGGTACAGTGAGAAGGTGGCTGTTTGCAAATCAGGAAAAGAGCCCTCACCAGGAGCCGAAACCAGCTGGTACCTTGGTCTTGGACTTCCCAGCCTCCAGAACTGTGAGAAATAAACATAGGTTGTTTACCCAGTCTACCATATTTTCGATAGCAGTCCAAGCTGACTAAACAAAGTCCAAAATCAAGGTATCTATAAGGCCATGCTCCCCTAAGGACTTTGGGTAGAAACCTTCTGATATGATTTGAATGTTTGTCTTTTCCAAATCTCATGTTGAAAAGTGACTGCCAGTGTTGGAGGTGGGGGCTGGTGGGAGGTGTTTGAGTTATGGGGGAGGATCCTTCATGAATGGCTTGGTGTTGCTTTCACGGTAATAAGTGCATTCTCACTCTATGTTCACACAAGAGCTGGTCGTGTAAGAGCCCGGAGCCTCTTGCTCTCTCTCTGCCTCCCTCTCCTGCTCTGTCTCTTGCTGTGTGGTGTACCTGCTCCCCCTTCCCCTTCTGCCATGAGGAAAAGCTTCCTGAGGCCTCGCCAGAAGCCAAGCAGCTGATGGTGCCATGCCTGTACAGCCTGCAGAACGGTGAGCCTAATAAACCTTTTTTCTTTATAAATCACCCAGTCTCAGGTATTCCTTTATAGCACTGTGGAACAGACCAATACACCTTCCTTATGTCTTCCTGGCTTCCCATGGTGGCTGGCAATCCTTGGTGTCTCCTGGACTTGTAGCTGCATCACTCCAGTCTCTGCTTAGGTTGTCACATGATGTTCTCCCAGTCTGTCTCTGTGTCTCTCCTCCTCTTCTGATAAGGACATGGTCATGATGGATTAGGGCCACCCTAATGACCCGTCTTCACTTGATTATGTCCGCCAAGACCCTATGTCCAATAAGGTCACATTGAGATATGCTGGGGGTTAGGACTTCAACATGTGTTTTTGGGGGCACAGTTGTGGGCAGCCCCACAACACACATGTAATTTTAACCTCTAAGGGGTAAGCATGCTGATTTTTTTTTTTTGAGACAGGGTTTTGTTCCGTTGCTCAGGCTGGAGTGCAGTGGCACGATCTCAGCTCACCGCAACCTTCACCTTCTGGGTTCAAGCAATTCTCCCCCCTCAGCCTCCAAGTAGCTGGGATTACAGGCATGTGCCAGCACACCCAGCTAATTTTTGTTATTTTTAGTACAGATGGGTTCTCATCCTTTTGCCCAGGCTGGTCTTGAGCTCTTGGCCTTAAGTTATTCTCCCACCTCAGCCTCCCAAAGTGCTGGGATTACAGGCATGAGCCACTGTGCCTGGCCAATCACTGATCTTTCTCAAGGCCTCTCCTTCTTCTTCTTCTTCTTTTTTTTTTTTTTGAGATTGAGTCTTGTTCTGTTCCCCAGGCAGGCTGGAGTGCAGTGGTGCAAACTTGGCTCACTGCCACCTCCACCTCCCAAGTTCAAGCGATGATTCTGCCTCAGCATCCCAAGTAGCTGGGATTACAGGTGCATGCCACCAGACCTGACTAATTTTCGTACTTTTAGTAGACATGGGTTTTCACCATGTTGGCCAGGCTGCTCTCAAACCCCTGATCTTATGTGATCCACCTATCTTGGCCCCACAAAGTGCTGGGATTACAGGCGTGAGCCACTGTGCCTGTCAAGGTCTCTCTTTCTATTACGGGTCCATCTCTTGCAGCCCCACCTGCGTTCCTTGGGAAATCCACAGGAATGAAACATCTCCAACATCAGCGGTGGATTCTTTGAAGTGGAGGGCGAGTTTAAAGGACCCTGTGAAGTGGTCAGCAAGCGGAACCCATCTGAGATCCTGACAGTTCTCTCACACCCGATTATTTACACTCGTCTCACCCGCACCTAATTTGCCAATATTTTTGGCATTTGCAAAGTATCCTTCAAAGCGTTCGACTGAATTTTCATAAGAAACATCTCTCCTTGTTAGTGCACTTCTGATTCATCAGTAATATAACATTTAGTTAGATTACAACAGTAATTACAATGACAAGTGAACTGTCAGAAACATGTTCTGGAATAAATACAAGTGACTGGCAAACAAACCACCAGCCGGTGTGAGGAGAAGCGGGCAGAGCCCAGGGGAGGAGGCTGCCAGCTGTCCCTTCCGAGTGCTCCCATTTCAAAGGAGAGGTTGGCCAGGAGTGTGGTTAGGAGAGGAAGGCTCGCCTGTAGGGTTCTTGTCACAGACTACAGCAGTGTCTGAACTGGGTGGAACTCTCTAAATCCAAGCATGTAAATGCTGGGCACAGCAGGGGAGGCAGGGTAGGCAGCCCCTGACAGAGGGCTGTGATCATAAAACTGTTTCTGGCCCCAGCCACCAATGGGCAACCTAGACCGTCACTTGGGGCCCTGTTCTCCACGCAGGGTCGTGGATCTTTTAAAAAACAAGAACTGGCCAGGCACGGTGGCTTGCCCCTGTAATCCAAGCACTTTGGGGGGCTGAGGTGGGTGGATCACCTGAGGTTGGGAGTTCGAGACCAGCCTGACCAACATGGAGTACAAAATTAGCCGGATGTGATAGTGCATGCCTGTAATCCCAGCTACTCAGGAGGCTGAGGCAGGAGAATCACTTGAACCCGGGAGGCAGAGGTTGTGCCAAGCTGAGATTGTGCCATTGTATTCCAGCCTGGGCAACAAGAGCGAAACTGTCTCAAAAAAACAAAACCAGAAAAAACCCCAAGAACCAACACACCCACTTTGTCACAAAACCCAGACAATCACAAGCTTTGTCGAGGACATAGGGAAATTGGGACCCTCATACTCTGCTGGTGGGAATGTAAAATTGTGCAGCCGCTGCAGGAAACAGTTTGGCAATTCCTAGGTGACTTAAACAGAGTTACCATATGACCAGCACTTATACTCCTGGATATATGTCCAAAAGAATTGAAATCAGGTGTTCAAACAAAAGTGTGTACACTCATGCTCATAGCAGGACCATTCATAATAACTTGAATAGGTGGAGAGAACCTCAAAGTCCATCAGCTGATGAATGGAGAAAGTACAGTCTCTCCATGCAAGGGAATAGCATTCAGCCATAAGAAGGAATGATGTTTTCATACCTGCTACCATGTGGACGGACCTTGAAAACATTATGCTAAGAGGAAACATTATGCTAAGTGGAAGCATATTATGTAAATGAAAGAAGCCAGACACAGAAGAACACATATTTTACGATTAATTCTGCTTATATCAGACAGTCAAAACAGGCAGCTCTATAGAGAGTGGGTTCATGGCGGGCAGAGGCCAGGGGAAGGGAGAATGGGGAGTGACTGATGGGTATGGGGTTTCCATTTGGAGTGATGAAGTTCCGGAACGTTTTCTATTTCAGCAGTGACAGTTGCACAACGTTGTGTATTTAAAGTCACTGAATTGCGCACTAACATGGTTGAAATGGGACTTTTTTTTTTGAGATGGAGTTTTGCTCTTGTCCCTCAGGCTGGAGTGCAACGGCACAATCTCAGCTCATTGCAACCTCCACCTCCCTCATTCAAGTGATTCTCCTGCCTTATCTTCCCAAGTAGTTGCAATTACAGGCACGTGCTGTCGGACCCAGCTAATTTTTGTATTTTTGGTAGAGACAGGGTTTCACCATGTTGGCTAGACTGGTCTCGAACTCCTGACCTCAAGTAATCCACCCACCTCAGCCTCCCAAAGTGCTGGGATTATAGGCATGAGCCACTGTGCCCGGCCAAAATGGGGTGTTTTATGTGTATTTTACCACAATTTAAAAAATAAAACAAGGAGCAACTCCAGTTCCCTCCAGCTGCTGTCTCCTCAGGATGGGTCTCGTTTTAGTTCTTCTGGACTCCAACAGATCAGCACATGCCCCGATTTGGGGGTCTGCACGGATGCCTCAAGCAGAGCTTGCTCCTGCCCCTTCTGGATTTACCTGTGGACTGGTTTCCTGGGGCCCAGAGAATTCTCAGAAGTCTCACTCTACCTGTAATAACCTAACCTGGGTTAGCCTAACTGACTCCATCTTAGCTGCAAACCTGACAAGCTCTCTGGAGCCTCTCCCTCCCTGCCGCAGCCCCTGAGGTGTATTACTGGGTCATGCTGCATTCAAAGCTTTGAGCTGTTAAGAGTGGTTCACACTGTTCACAGTACCTGTAACTACTGTAACCGCATCCTAATTGGTAAGTCTACCTACTACTGTGAATACCTTCCTTGGTGATCAATTCTATGGGAAGTTCCCCTGCTATCTCCCTTAGTGATTGCATGGAAATACCCTTAGCAACCAACAATCCTGGGAACCTCCTGCTCCTCGCTTACCAGCCTCCTCCTACTAACTTGCTTGTTCTGCTTCTGTAAAATTCCGCTTCAGCTAGGCTGCCCCCTCCCCTACCTAAATCAAGGCATAAAGGGAAATGAAGCCCCTTCCTCGGGGCGAGAGACTTTGAGTGTTAGCTGACTCTTGGTGACCGGCTGAATAAAGGACTCATAATTTGAACTCAGAGCGTGGCGTTTCCTTCTAACTCGTTTGGTTACGACGTACCACACCGAGGTGCTGCCTGGGACCCCGCTCACAGAAGGCTTTCACGGGTCTGTCTGATCACTCCTTTCCCAGGTTCCTATCCCTGTGCCCAACCCCATCCATCAGCCCTGGAATGGCTCTTCCAGTGGCCACTTGGAGCCCTGGTCAGTGCCTTCATATGGTGCCCCTTGGGGCCATGGCCCACGCCAGGCTGCAATCCTGCTCCAAAACTTCAGCGCTGCCACCCTTCCCACCTCCACGGGCCTCCAGATTCAACCCCTTTCCTGGAGGGCACCCTTGGCCTCTGTGACTTTGCTCCCTGCAAATTCCCCCCAGTCCCCTCCCTACTGCCCCCTCAGTTATGGCCTGAGCTCTTGGGGTGGCTGCCCAGAGTAGGCTGGGGCAATGTCTCTGCCTTCTACTTGAAGACCTAGGTGCCCCTGGAACATTTATCTTCATCACACAGGGCAGCAGGGGCAGCAGACCCCAGGCAGTGGGTCCCAGGAAGGGTGGGGAAGGGGCCCAGCTCACCTGGCCCCTCACCTGCCCTTGCTGCCCTGCCCAGCACCTTCCCCGCTGCATGTTCTAGAGTGAATCCTCATCCACTCCCTCCCTGCTCCCCTGCGATGAGAGTGAGCCAGGCAGGCCACCAATTGCTGCCCCCGTGGCCCCCACCCTATCTGATGCCTGCCATGCCCCCAACCTGGGCTCCTTAGGCACCTAAGAGGTCCCCACCCCTGCTTCTGCCCCCACCTGCCTTGGCCCAATGGGCAGTGAGGCTGGGCAGAGGGATGAATCCAGGACCCCTTGGAGGGACAGAAGCTGGTAGCGTTGCTGTCGGCGGGCAAGGGCAGTCTCCGGCATTATTGCCAATGACGATCTCATTGGTGTTCCCAACACACTGAGAGCTTTGACAAATGTACACAGCCTGGGCCTCTCTTGAGTCTGGGCTGCCAGCAGGACCTGCAGGGGTTGGTGAGCTGAGGGCAGGGGTGGGGGGCAATGCTCTGAGGCAGAGCTGGGATGGGGCTGGGGACGGGAGACTGGCAGCTAGAGCTGGCTTGGGGCTGGGTTTGGGGAGTGGGCTCCGATTCCTTCAGCTAGCTCATCTCTGAATGCTGTTTGACCACAGGCTGGGGATGGAAGGATTTCCCTGGGGAGGGGATTTGAAGGGGCAGTGGGGCTGGGAGGACAGACTCAATAACAACTCCCATATCCTAGGAGTTAAGCTTCAAGGAAGCCTACTGTGGCCTCCCCGGCTTTTCATCTAGCTGTGGGTGCTATCAGGCAGGTATCTTAACCTCTCTGGGTTTTATTTGCCGTATCTGTTAAATGGGGATAACAGCCCTGCCTCATAGGGCAGTACAGGGTCAACGAGATTAACATGTGAGGGGCTTAGCAGCACAGAGGCCCAGTAAACAATCAGTAATGACCAGTGCTGCTGTTAGCAAACTGTAGAAAGCGTTCTCCTCTGTGTTTGAGGCAAGTGTGGGCAGCTGAGTTTGAAGTCAGTTGGAAGTTTGGTTAAGGAGGCTCTGAGTTAGCCGTGGGCTGCAGGCCAGTGGCACGCTCCCTGGCGGGGGTGCAGGGGAGCCCACTGTGGCTGAGGGTGGCCCGGGCTGCGCTGTCTGAAGTTCAGCAGCATTTTAAGGAGTGGAGGATGTCGGGAAGCTGGGGAAGGAGATGCTGGATCCACAGAATCCCTGTTGCTCCCACCCAGCTGGGCTCAGCTGCTGGACATGGTGAGGCCACCTTTAGAGAAGTCCCATTTCCACACGGGGCATGCCCCAGATCGGCTGAGGCCCTGAGGCCTCCTTGCTGCCCTCTTGCCACGGGGCTTTTCATTGGTTCTGGCCTCCCAGAACCCAAGCCCCAAAGACTTCAGTTCACTGAGGGGTGAAAAGAGCCTTAGACTTGGACCAGACCTTCAATTTCAGGGGAGCTGCCAGGCCTGTTTCTCTGGCTGCAAAATAGATGGGTTACTACGTCTGTGGGCTAGTTGAGAATTAGAGGACAAATGGTATAAAGGAGTTTGTGGATGGCAAAGCAATCTACAATACCCACAATGAAGGTATTATTCTGTGGATTCTTCCCTCCGAACACATGGTTTTCCCAGATCTGACTCTAGACCTAGTCCTGGTCCCAGGGCAGCTGAGCCATCAGTAGCAGGGGGCCAGAGAAGGAGGCCTGGGCAGAGGCTGTGTTGTCACACTAAGGGATGGGAGGGGCCTGAACGGCACCCAGGCGAGCAGAGCTTTTCCTCCACTGCTGTTCTGTGCCCATGAGGGAGGGTGTCAAGGAGAAATGGGCTTAGGTGCGGGCAGCATTAGGGGACTGCAGCCTTTGGACATGGCAGGGAGAGAAATTCTTCCTGGCATGAGGTCTTCTGGGTCTTGGAGGGCCCCCAGTGACCTCCCCACCACTGCAGCTTGGAGGCCCCCAGTGGCTCCCCCCACTTTGTGTAGTTGCATGTGTGTTTGTGGGCTCGTCACAGCCCGCTCACTCCTAGAGGGGCCTCCTCACCCTAATCGGAACCTGAGCAGAATGGCCCAGATGCCTGCTCTCAGGGCTGCCTTCTCCGAAGGGGCCAAAGCCCAGAGCGGACGTCTGCCATGCGAGGTAGAACTCTGGGCTTCTGGGCTGCAGGTTTTGCGGCTCAGATGTTCCCGAGCATGCCCCGCAGCTGCTCTGCCCTCAGATTCTCTGAATGGGAGGGAGCCCAGGCGCCATCTGCCTGACCAGCAGCTCCCTCCAGCTTCTCCCATGACCCCCCGCCTTGTCTTGCAGCTGTCCTCTTGGTGGCCTTCCACAGCCAGAGACTCTGAGCTTTGTGCTTTTTTGGGGTCCCTGGGGTGGCTGCTTACCTCCCACTCACCCACCGCCCAGCACAGTGCTGAGTGCATGGTAGGTGCCCAGAGGGTGCCTGGCAGCGAGATCAACCAGGAGGCCCACACAGGAAAGTGGGGTGCGGCCTGGCTGGGCTTGTGCATACACCTTTGTCTGTGCTGTCCCCTCTCCGTCTCCCCAACCCCTGCCTTTTTGACTCCTCCACCTGGGGTGCGTCCCCCCATCCCATCCCCACCAGAATTGTCACGGGAAAGCCTTGCCTTCTCACTTTTCCCCGTTCACTGGGTGAGAGGCAGTTAGGAAGCTGTCTCCGTTGTGGCCATTAGAGACTTAGGTCACTTCTGGTCTCTCCAGGCAGCCAGGACCTTTTACTGGGCTTCTCTCCGCTCCCCACAATACCTCCCCAAGTTGCTCTGGAACTCTCCAGCCTACCTCTGTCATGGCGCTCCCAGGGTCCCCCGCCCCATCTCTCTACTTCAGGGCACAGAGCTTGGAGAATTGGTGGAGCAGAGTACTACATAGGGCCTTCAAGAATATCCTTAGCTACCCCTTGGCCCAGGCCCTCCCATTGAGACCTGCCCTCTCTCAGCAGGAGCTTTGGGGCTCTTGGCACTGCGTCGCCTGTCTGTTCCTGGTATCTTCACACCAGGAGCTCTTGTGTGCACCTGGGTGCATGTGTGCATACACGCCCCCCACCCATGGGGCCCTCCTCCCTGGTTAGTGTTCCAGTGTCCCACCCACACCCCCTGCCCCTCCGATGCAGCACACACTGGCTTCCACCCACCTGTGCGTTGCTGTGCCCGGAACTCTCTGCGGCTGTGTAGACGTGTGCTCCCCTGGGAGCAGCCCTCAACCTGCGGCTGATGGGAGGTGGTGGATAAACACCCCAGCTCCCTCGCCCCTCGGCTGGGATGAAGGAGGGCTTCCCCAGCAGACGGGAGCTCCAGGTACCCACAACAGTGCTGGAGTGTCAGTCCTGCCCCAGAGGCCACTCAGGGCTGCAAGCTCTGCCCTAGAGTTGGGGGCACTGAAGCCGGCAGGCCGGGAAGCCCAGGAGTGTGCTGCCCACCTCAGAGCGGCACTGGCAGGGGCTGGGGCACACCTGGCTCTTGCTCACAGGCCACTGTGTCCCCCTCCAGCCCCTACCTTTCCCCTGCCTTCCTTGCCTGGCTTCACTCCCTGTACCCCTCTCTGTACTCCCCTTCCCTCAAGTTCACACAAGACAGATCAGGGTCTCAGGGATGGCCTCTTGTGGGGTGCAAGTGGAGACAGCTACGTTTATGGCCTGTCCAGCGCCCAGTGCCCTACCTCCATTTCCCGCTTCTCAGCTCAGGTCCTGCCCGGGGCTGGGACACACTCATCTCCTTTGTTCCAGCTGTTCCTTCCCGTCACCCATGCTATCCCTCCTCTGCATCCCTAACTGCAGTCCTCCTCTCCCTCCAATTCACCTCCTCACAATGAGCTGTTCCTAACCAAGGGGGCCCTGGCCAGAGCCACCTGCTCCTTGAAGCGCTCCCTCCGGCCCTCACCCCTCTCCCGGCCTTCAGGGGCTCTCCTGGTGCCATCCTTGCTGGGGTTGGAGGGTCAGGTTTCCCAGCAACACAGCAGCCCCTGAAAGCTAGGAAATGCCCCACTTCTGTGACACACCCTCTCCATCCAGCCCCTGTGGAGTCCAGGTTTCACAAATGCTGGTTGAAAAGATAAATATTATTATTTATACCAGCCACCCACCTCACAGCCGACGCCGTCATCTTCTGGTGCCCCCCAAACCCTGCTCTGGCTGTCCAGTCCCTCCAGACATGGGTAGGTCAGTGGCTGCTGGGCCTGTCACACCTGGAGTGTAAGCAGCACGCTGTCCCAAGAGCCACTTGGGCAAGGGCCTTCTCCTCACTTGTTTAGTTAGTGGTCCTGCCCCAGAGGCCATCCGGGGCCACAAGCTCTGGCCCAGACGCCAGGGCTCGGACACGCCTGGCTCTTGCTCACAGGCCACTCTGACCCCTTCAGCCTCCATCTTCTCACAAAAGAGGAAACCCAGGGGCAGGAGGTGATGGTTGTGGGGTGAGGGTTAAGTGAGGGGAAGCTGGCCTGGCCTGCAGGGTAATAAATGTTCAGGGTGAAGGCAGCGAGGCAGGGCATTGCTGGTGGCAGTGCCACAGTGCCAGTGAGGTTCTGGAGGCCTGGAGGGTGACTCTAGTGCTGTGGCCCCACGTCTGATGATGATACCTGACTTCTGTCTCCAGGGCTCCTGAGCAAGGGCCCTTGGTTCCCGGTGGTGTTGGAAGGCATCGCTGAGGTCCAGAGGCATCATCATGGTGAGTCAGAGGCTGTCACGAGTTGTCCATGATGCCCCGGGGCAGCAAACGGCCTCCCCACAGATGCCAAGGGCTGCCCCAGGCCCCAGTAGGCTGGCCTTCTTGTGCTTTGGGAGAAGACAGCCTTGGAGGGACACACCTGCTGCTGTGGGTGTCCAGCGCCACATGTCCATTCATTCCCATGTCCCTCTTCCAGGGAGGATCGGGCAGGGAAGCCAGAGGCCCCGGGCCCGGCCCAGTCCTGTAGATGACTTTCCACTCATGAGCTAAAGTCCTGCACAGCTGCAGGGGGAGAGCGAACCCCCAGGCTGTCAGTGACGGCTGCTCCTGGGGGAGTGGGCATGAGATCTAACAGGTCGCCTCCACAGACGGGGTGGTCAAGCAGCCTAGCTGTCATGCTCCCAGCCACAGCTCTTGGGGGGCTGCTCCATGGCCTGCCAGCTCAGACTGCCGTGGACTGCTTGATGCTGTGAAAGCTGACACGGGTGGGGGAGGTGGGGATGGACATGGCACGGGCCACCCGGGCGCGGATCGAGTGCTTGTCCTGCCACCGGTGCCACCTCTTCCGGATGGCAGAGCGGACCTGCAGGCACAGGGAAGAGCATGACATCAGCCTGGGGCTCAGGACCCCCTCCCTCCTCTGGGCTGCCACAGGCAGCTATGCAAGTGACCTGAGTACACGGAGGTCCTCAGGAGGGGGCAACACTCACACCCTTAACACGGCTGCTTTGCATATTTGTCAGAACAGGTTTCTCAAGTGTCCTGGGGAAGGGGCACCCTTTTCCAACTCACATGAAGGTGCCATATGGCCTTTGCCCTGAAGGCTCCCTGCCCTCAACCCACACTCATCCCCTGCCCAGGGCTCTGCCCTTCCTGGTTCTCACAGGCTCATCAAGGAGACTGGAGCCCTGGCTTCGGCCCGGTACCAGCTGCCTCTGAGAGCAAAGGAGGGGCTGTCATTGTGGGAGTGGACAGGTGGGAGGGGCCGGCCTGGGGCTCCCAGCAGTATACCCCTAGGAGGAGCAGGGAAGAGAGAGCCAGCCCTGGGAGGGGAGGAGAAGGCTCTAGACAATCTCCGGCCCCAACAGGCTTCGCAGCCCTGAGCCCCAAGGCAGGTCCCCATGGTCCTCACCTCACTGTTGAGGAAACAGTAGAACACAGACACAAAGAAGCCCTGGGGAGGAGAGAGGAGGCATCAAAGCCTGGCTGCAGGTGTCGCCCACCCAGCCTCTGGGCTGCCCCTTGCTTCTCCCTGGCCTCCTGCCCTCCAGGCCTCTGCTTGGGAGAATCCCCACCCAAGGAGGTGCCAATGTGTCCCTCCAGGGCTGTACCTGGAAGGACTCCAGGAAGGAGTTGAAGTAGATGAAGACGACCCGGGATACCTCATCCTCCCCGGGATTGACGAAGAACAGCATGTAGGTGATGCCCAGGAGGGGCAGCAGCACCAGAGTGGCCTTCACAGCCTTCCTGGGGTGGGGCAGGTGGGGAGGCTCGGAGTCACAGCCCACCCCAGGACAGAGCCGGGTCGGGGGAGGGAGTGGCAGGTCTCTGGCATGTGAGAGGCATGGGGAGCAGGGTCTCATCAGGAAGGACTGCCAGGCCTGGGGGAGGCGGTACCCAGTTACCTGTACTGAATGGTCTCAGATGTGGTGGACGCCCGGAGCTTGGTCATGAGAATGCGGACGATGTTGAAAAGGAAGATGAAATTGATCTGCAATTTGAGCACACCAGGGGGCCGGAGTGTGCAAGAGGCTGGAATGCAGCCTTCTCAACTCTTGCCTCAGTGCTCCTGCTGTTCTCCCTCCTTCTCATGAGCACCTGCACATCCCCGGCCCATGCCCCCTGTTTGCGTGGCCCCCACCTCTAGGCAGAGGGGTCCTTTCTCTTCACAGTTAGCACTGATTGCCCCTACCCAGGTTCTTACCAGCAGGACCAAGATCATGGGGCCCTGGTAGATGTAGTCGGTGTACACCCCAGGCCTTTTGCCAAACCAGCACCTAGAAGGCAATGGGAGGAAAAGGGAGGAAGGGTCATTTGCGTCCGCCTCGGTGGCATGGGGAGGGACAGTGCTTGGCCGGGACAGGACTGGGGCTGGAGGCCAGGAGGTAGACACCCCAATTCCAACCCTGGCAGAAGGTCAAGTCACTTGAATCCACTGCTGTGCCTCAGTTGTCCCATCTGCAGAATGGACAGCATCCTCTGTGATGAGATGCAAAGTTGGAAGCAAGCACCGGGGCAGGAGGGGGACAGTGGAAAGACTGAGTGGCCGGGCATGGGCATCGGCCCAACACACAGCCTGCGTCTTCAGCTCCCCCTCACAGCCCCCTAGCTGTGGCTGAGGCCCAGCATGGCCTCTGGGGGGCTGCTGGTGGGAGTGGCACCACACCTGTCACCCAGTGGGCACCCAGCAGTTCACAATCTTGGCCTGAATCTGTCCAGTCGCAAGCTAAACGACCTTGAGAGGAATATGTGCACAGGTTCCACCTGCTGCAGGAGGTAATTGCTTTGCTTTTTCCCAAGCGTCACTCCAGCAAGCTCCAGGGAGGCCTGGGGAGTGGGTGGGGACCAGACAAACTGGAAGACCTTAAGTCCTCGTGGGTATGAACCCCCAGTGACTAGATCTCATAAGCCAGAAATTGAGATGTGTATATAAAACCTTGGGACTTTTTAAAGGTTGGCTACAAAATCAAGTTTTCAGAAAACACCACACCAGCAAACACAGCTTCTGAGGGCCGGTCCAGTCCTTGGGCCTCTGGCCGGCAAAGTTTTCCTGCTTTCTCACACCCAGATCCTCTCTGTTGCAGTGTTGAATTCTCACCACCAGGTGGGGCTTCAGAGCCGCTCAGACCCTCTTTCTCCTTTAGCCCAAACATTTTTTGTTTTGCTTTGTTTTTTGAGACTTGTGGAGTCTCACTCTGTTGCCCAGGCTGGAGTGTAGTGGTGCAGTCTCAGCTCACTGAAACCTCCGCCTCCTGGGTTCAAGAGATTCTCCTGCCTCAGCCTCCCGAGTAGCTGGGACTACAGGTGCGCAACAGCACACCCTGCTAATTTGTGTATTTTTTTTTTAAGTAGATGTGGGGTTTCACCATGTTGGCCGGGCTGGTCTGGAACTCCTGACCTCAAGCGATCTGCCTACCTGGCTTCCCAAACTGTTGGGATTATAGGCGTGAGCCACCTTACCCGGCCCCAAGCATTTTTTTGAAACCAGTTTCCCCACCACCTCCTGTACTCACACGCACACATCTGCAGGCACCACCACTCAGGATTTACAATGCTCCTGCTCTGCTGTAGGCCTCCCATCCAGGCTGGGCCCCCACTTTCCTGGCTGTGCAAATGCAGTGAGAGCCAGCCGGGCCTGAGTCAGGAGGGAGTCTCCCTCATAAACACGCAAGATAATCTTCCAGGCTCCTCGTCCAGCCCAGTGAAGGTATGCAGGTCCCGTTCCCTCCGTGGGGGAGGAGAGGGCTTGTCAGTGTGATGGAGGCCACTTGGACTCCAGGTCAGACAGTCAGGTTCCTGGGAACACTTTGTTTGGCAAAGAAGATCCTGGGGCTCCCCTGCCATCCATGTCTACCTTTTCTGCCCCCCGCTTTCTCAGTGGTTCTCAATTTTAGCTGCATATTAGAATCACCTGGGCAGTTTTCAAGAATTCTGGGTGCCGGGCCATACCCCAGACCAATTACACCCAACTCTCTAGGGGTGGAATCTGGGCACTGGTACTTTTTGAAGCATCCCAGGTGATTTTAATGTGAGCAAGATTGAGAACCACTGCAGCAGAAATCAAGTTTTCAGGCAAGATTGAAAACATCTGAGTCTGTTTCATAAGGAACCGAAGAACTTCAGAGCTGGAAGGAGCCTCTGAAATCATCTGGGTCCATTTCTATTAAATTCGCAGAATCTTTTGTTAAGACATCTTAATATAAATAGAACACATTATATAGCATTTGCTCTATGTACCAGGAACTATTCTAAATGCTTAATACAGATTAACTCATATCACCCTACAATAGCCCTTTGAGGCAATAGCACGTCCATTTTACAGATGAGGAAACTGAGGCACACTTCAGTAATCAGTGCAAGGTCACAAAGCTATTTAATGATGGAGCCATGATTATGAACCTGGGCAGTCTGGCTCCAGGCTGCTTCCTGTGAAGGAGACAGAGGAGGCTGGGTCCTGCCTGTCCAGCCCCACCTAGGCAGAGCACAGGCAGGGACCCTCCAATTGAGTCCAGCCCCCAAATCCCTCCCTTTATAGATGCAGAAAACCATGGTCCTGACAGGAAAGTTGGCATGGCCCGAGGCCCTTGGGGACTGTCACGAAGCTGGCTGGGAGTCTAAACCTTGGGGTCAGGAAGTGAAAGGAGGTGACTTACTTCTCATTGTCGTAGTACAGCTTCCCAATGGCCCAGGCCACAATGATGGGGAAGGGCACACCTGGGGGAGAGATGGGCGGTCACAGAGCTCTCATCGGGGGCTGGGGGGCACAGGCCTGGAGGACCCCGGTGTAGCCCAGGCTCCAGGGGCCCTGGGGTTACCTGGGGTGGATCTCAAACTCACAAGCCTCCTTCAAGGTGCTCCTATTGCCCACCACCCCCAAGAGGAGCAGAGGGCTATGATGCGCACCCCACCGCCCCAACCAGGCCTCTATCCCTCAGGCCCCCCAGCCCGCTGGCCTGAGTCTGGACGAGGGAGGGCAGCCCGGCGGCCGCCGCTGCCCAGGCATGGGGAGGGGCTGCCCAGCTCACCCCAGCCGATGCAGATGAACACCCACTTTCGCAGCCGCTCGGTGGAGTAGGTGAGCACGACGGCTGTGTGCAGGTAGCAGCCCTCACCGAACATCCAGAAGAAGTTGGTCACGTGGAAGTAGTTGTAGGCAGCTGTCACCAACCTGCACCAGGCCTGCCACCCCACCCCCAAGCGGAGATGATGATGGGGGCAGGTGTGGCACCAAACCCTGGGCCTGGGCCTCCCCCGGGCAGGATGGGGCACACCCTGGGGTCCCACTCCTGTTCTGTGGGCCCCTCCTCTTCAGGGCAGGCCCACCTCTGACCTGGGCTTGGTCCGGCCTGCTCCCCACGTCCCTGCTAGGACGTACCACGTTGCTCTGCTGGACCTCGGGGCTCATGGTGAGCTGGACCACAAACCAGGTGGCATTGCGCAGGATGAAGGCGGAGATGAGGTTCCAGTGGATGATGTTTCTCAGGCACCGGATGCTCCTGGCACAGCAGGGTAGGCAGGTGACGGAGTGACAGGAGAGAGGATGAGGGGCAGGCTGTCCGCATCACCCCCGCCCAGAGGTATACATGAGGAAACTGAGGCACAGGGTGAGGCCGACTCGCCAAGTGACACAGAGAGGTGGCAGCAAGGCTCTCCTGATGCCCCATAGAGCCCTTCCTGCCTGCAGCCCACCCAGACATAAGCCTCACGCAGAGCCTGTCACGCAGCCTGTGCTCCATGGACAGGGGCAGCTGGCTTCCTGGGGATGCCTGCTTCCCCTGGAGGTGCCTTCCACTCCCTGCCATTCCAGGACAGACAGTCATAGGGGTTAGCCCTGTCCCCAGCCTCCAGCCCTGATGCTCGGCTCCCGATCCCATCTGTCCCCATCCCCCGCTCTGCCACCTGCATCCTTGGCGGTAGCGCTGGGGCCCAGGCACCTTTGAACCTGAAAAGGGGGCACCACTCCACGGAGCCTCCACCTCCAGGGCTCCATCTGCCTAGTCGCCCCAGTGGGAGCAGCCCGGCCTGGGTGTGGGTGACACAAGACAAACTTTGTCCTTCCCCACCATTCTAGCAGCTATTGGGGAAGGGGAAGAGCGGCTCTGCCAGAGGTTCCCAGAGACCTGAGCCTCCCGGATAAGCCAGCCCTCACACCCCCTCGTAGCAACCCCCACCCCGACCCAGAGCTGCTCCTGCCTCTCACTTCTCCACCCTGCTCCTGTTCAGGGCCTGGGGACAGGAGGAAGCACTGCTGGGGTCTTCTCACCTGAGCCGCAGAAAGAGGACAAAGGCCACCAGGAGGGCCACCAGGGAGATACAGTGGCCCAGGTAGTTGATGATGACTGCAACGTGGTAGTGCACCTTGCTCTTTTTCTGGAGCAGGAGAGAGGGGCAGAGGTGAGGCTCCTGCACAGCTCAGCCCTTGCGCCCACTGGATGTGAGCCGCTGTGTGAGGACATCGCCTGGGGGTGGCTGGGATGGAGCGGGTCATGATCTCAAGGGCCACCCCCCACTTCCTGAGCGCCTGCTGCCGGTCAGACCTCATGTCAGAGCAAAGCCATCCAGTTTGACGCTCTGTCTATCCCTGAATCCCGTGCTCTGTTCACCACTGCGTGTTGTGTCGAACTGAATCTCCACATCACGCAGGATTCCCCACTCCACACGGACTCCCCTCCATGTGCATGAGTGCATGTGGCCGGCTCACAGGGGTGCCCTCACACCCACATCTGCCCATGCTTCCGCCTGGTCGGAACACCAGGTGGACCTCTCGGCTGCAGATACGCGGTTCTCCTGGGATTTCTCTTCTCCACCCATTTCTGAACTGAGTCACCATCTTCTCGGCACCCCTAAACGCCTCCTGCTGCTACGCAGCCTGCTCCTGTGAGCGACGCGGGGCCAGGCAGCTGCGTAGAAATCCGCAGAAACCACAGAAAAGTCTCTTTAGGCTCCAGAACTCACTTCCCAGGGCCTGCCCCATCCCTGGCCCAGCGGGATCTGTGCAAAGTGAGCCGGATCCTCTCCTGGGCCTGGAACACATTCCTCGGTTTATTTCGTAATGAATTAAATATACCAATGGAGGTCACCGCCCTCCTCTTTCCGGCAATCTTAAGTTCCAAGAGTGATGAAGCCTTCCCACTTACAGAGGATTTTCAAATCTGTTATCGTCTTAAACCATCGGGGTAACACCGTCAGGAGCTAGAAGGGCATCTGGGCTTTATTTTGAAGGTGACCAGCACAGAGGTTATGCGGATGCAATGGAGGTCAAGCAACGTCAAAACCACCTCTTGCCTGCATGTGCAGACTGGCAAGATGCGAAGGCTGAAACAGGTCCCCAGCCCATCACACAGGACCGGCCAGGCCCCGTGCCCAGCTCTCTGCAGACCCCTGCCCAAGAGCAAAGCCCCCTCCCACGCTTTTATAGGTCCCAAGAAGCAAGCAGGGCCTAGAAACCCAGAGCCTGACACACAGCAGACCTCCGAATCCGTGTGTGAGTGCAGGAAGGAGGGACGTGCATTGGAAAGCAGGGAGCTTTGAGAAGGGAGGGGTCCCTGGCAGCACCTCCCTTCCTCCTCATTTCTGGGCTCTGGGGTGGGGCCGACAGATGACGAGGCACAGAAATGGGTAACGTGCAAGTGCGGAGAAGCGGTGCGCTCACCACGGCCCTCATCATCCTCTCAGAGCCACCAAGGAGCTCCTGGCCCTTCACGGGCCTTCCTGTCAGAATTACAGAACCCACGAAACCAGAGACCAAGTCCAGCCCTATCTACCAGGCATCCCAGGAGGAGTCAAGGCCCTATGTCCAGCTCTGCCAGGCCGCCAAGGCCCTTCTGAAGGGGGCCTTCCCCCCCTCATGGGGGAACTTCTCAGCTCCAGAGGCTCCTCCAGAAGCTCTGTTCTTGGAGCTGGTTTCCAGGCAGAGGCTTCCTGGAACATGGCAGGAAATCACATGAGCAACTCCAGCCTCCAAAGGGCTGGGATCCAGGGAGATGTGAACGAAGGCAGGAGAGAGAGACAGAGAGGGAAGCAAGGGGAGGGTACCCATCACCCACTCGTGCAAGCGGGGAGGGTCTCTAAGTGCCTGGCGGCAGAGGCCCCAATCCAGAGGCTCTGGAATATATGCACATATCACAGGCTGTCTGGAGCCGGTATTTAATATCCTTTTATTAAATTTCCCACAAATCCATGCTGAGAAGCCCCTGGGTAATGACAGCATGTGTGGAGCTGAGCATGGCACGACACCCCAGCCTCGTTCACAAGCCCAGCCTGGGCGAGATGAGCACAGCATGCAGGGAGACCCTTCACTGTCACCTGCCAGGGCCCTGCCTGAATCCTGAGTCCAGCCACACCAGGCCCTTGGGGATGGAGTGGGGAGGAGTCATCTATTAAGCACCTGCTGTATGCTGAACCCTGTGCCAGGAGCTCCGCAGACACTGCTGCTTTTCTTTCCCACAGCTGCCCTTGGAGACTGCCCCTCTCATCCCCGTTCTTCCCAGGGAAGAGGCTGAATAATTGGCCACGCCATGTATCTGGAACCTGGGTCTGCCTGGCTTTGAAATCCCTCTTTTCCCTGTTTCCCTGGAACATTTCTTTTCTTTTCTTTTTTTTTGCAGGGGGCAGGGGGATGGAGTCTCGCTCTGTCACCCAGGCTGGAGTGGTGGGATCTTGGCTTACTGCAGCCTCTGCCTTCTGGGTTCAAGTGATTCTCCTGCCTCAGCCTCCCGAGTAGCTGGGATCACACGCATGTGCCACCACGCCCGGCTAAGTTTTGTATTTTTGGTAGAGATGGGGTTTCGCCGTGTTGCCCAGGCTGGTCTCCCACTCCTGAGCTCAGGCAATCTGCCCGCCTCGGTCTCTCTCCCTAAGTGTGGGGATTACAGGTGTGCACCATCGCACCCGGCCCCCTGGGACATTTCTTGGGGGACAAGCAGGAATTGAAAGCAGAGGTACCCTCATGGGTGGTCTCGCTCCATTCTGGGCCCAGGAGCCTCAGGGGACCTCCTGCCGGGAGGATGGCACCCACGAGGGCTTCTCTCCACAGAGCCTGAGAGGAAGAATTGGCCAAACCACTCCTGGGGGACAAAGACTCTGTGCGACTTCTTGGGCCAGGTTCAAGCCCTGTCTCATCAGCCACATCAGCATGACACACCCTGAGAAGACAGCTGGACAGACAGCCTGAGAGATGGCTGCCGATGCCCTGAGACATACGTCCTGCGACACCCAGACAGAAGCCAGTGACACTGCGAAATCCCCAGTAACAACCAGAGCTCTGGCCGGTGTTATCTAGAGAGACAGCAAGGCCTTGAGAGACTCCCAGGAATGCCCTGAGAGGTGGGCAGTGACGCCTAAAGAGTCAGCAGCACCCCCAGGGACAGCCAGTGACACCCCGACCGATGGCCACGATGACAGCAAAGCAGCTGGGATGTCCAAAGGACAAATGGACACAACCACCCCTGGGGCCCTGACTAGCACTCCATCTCCATCCAGTCTGG
The DNA here is from genome assembly GCA_963573385.1 of Cacajao melanocephalus. Lineage (NCBI taxonomy): Eukaryota > Metazoa > Chordata > Mammalia > Primates > Pitheciidae > Cacajao > Cacajao melanocephalus. The sequence continues at coordinate 23,578 of CAUYLG010069060.1, read as the reverse complement.
AGATCTAAGACCTAAGACCCTAAAGAGGGTGGCACAGCATGGCACTCGGCAGAGGCCACTCTGCTGTACCCTCAGTGACCCAAATTGAATAAGCAATTAGTGCCCTGGACTCTCTGCAGGACACCACCTCGTCCCAGGCGCTGCAGTGCCAGACCTGTCCTGATGCCTTGCTGGGACAGTAGCAATGAGACCTCCCTTCCAAGTTCCCCCTGGTGCTCCCTCCATTCTGGCACCTCCTCTCCACCGAGGCTTCCAGAGCTACTCCTCTTGCCTCGCAGCGGGCACTCACTCCATTCCCTCGATCCGCGAAGGGCCCTGGCCCAGCAACTGCACACGGAGACGCTGGCAGTGATGGTGAGGAGAGTGGGTGGTATGGCCTGCCCCAGGCACACAGAATCGGAGCTTTGTTTCAGGAAAAAGCACCTTCACAGTTCAGAAGCCTGGTCCAACCACCGCTTGCCTCTCCCCACACGGTGAGCAGTGAACCTTGGCCCACAAACCCAGACCCCAGAATCCATTTCATGTCCCACCAAGGTGTGGTCTCCCAGGCTGTGCCTGAGCCCCGGCTCCTGTGCTCAGCAGAGCGTGGGGAAAGGGGATGGACTGTGTGCAAGTGTCAGGGAGGGGGAGAGTTGGACGGTGGGGAAGGGAGAGAACATAGTGGAGGGAGAAGGTGCTGATACGGGGTGGGGGGGCGTGTAGGGTGGTGCTGGGGGCTCAGTGTCATCCGCGGGCTAGCCATGCATGCAACAGGCTCCCCAGTTGGGGGCCTGTCCCCTGGTGGTGCCGTCTTTGGGCAGATCTCCTGGGGCGCCTGGCCTTGGGGTGCCCTCGCAAGTCCCATTTCACAGGCAGACTTCTGTGAATCCATTATCTGCAATACCCCAGGGAGCTGGAGCTTAATTAGGGCTTAGTCCAGGTCCAGAGCTGAGAAACCTACCACTCAATTCATTGGATACTTTCCTCTGCAGCTCCGGGAGGGGTCTGGCGAGGCTGGGGGCTGGCAGAAAGGGATGGCATTTTCACTAATTAAATTAATTGATTACCCAGCGTGCTAGGCACCAGGCCAACAGGGGCTGCTGGGGGAAGGGGTGGCAGAGCCAGGCAGGGGTGGGCTGGTGGAGGTGGGTCACTCCCCCAGCTATACACTAGGACCTCCCCTGACCTCACAGGGGAGATGAGGGACGGGGGATGGCAGGTGAATGGAACGTCCCCCATAGGCCAAGACAGGCCAACACCACCCTCCCATCCCCAGGAGGCAGCGATCTGAATTCCTGACTGCCACACTGGGGAACCTGGTGAGGTTAAGTAGCCTGCTAAGGACATGCAGCAGGTTCCCGTTGAAACCCAACCCTGAAGGGAAGGTCGGTGCTGTTCCCACTGCAATGCAAAGAGGGGCTGATGAGAGCAGGCTCCGCACCCTCTTCCTTGTCCTAACCCTGCTGCTGGAGAGAGGGAGAGACCCCTGTCCTGGCAGGGGTGGGCAGGGCAGGCTGAGGGTGGCTAACCTACTGTCCCCGGGCCTCTGAAGGGTGCTGGGGAAAATGGGGGCTGCTGAGTGTCTCCATCAGCCAACTGAAAGGAAGGGGCTTACATCAGAGCAGGAGAGATGGGTGACCCACGAAGACCCCACCCTGATCCTCAGGAGGGCAGAGTGCCGGGTGTGAGGTGGGGACCAGCGGTGACAGACTGTGCTGCCGGCGGCCTGGCCTCAGGCTTTGGCTGTGCCTCCTCCCCGCCACCTCTCTCTGGCATGGTGTGTGGTCCTGAGCCACCGACAGCACTGACCCGCTTTCCTTTCCTCCCGCCTCCTCTGCTGTGTGCCAGCCTATGGGTCCCACATCCCTGAACAGTCTTGCCCACTGCCACCCGCGAGCCAAGGCCATCTCCTCTGGCCCAACTAACTATCTTAACCTGGAACCCCACGTCCTTTTTCCGGTCCAGGAGGAGCTCTCCTCCCAATCCAAGGGCTTTCCAGGTGGACTCTCCATGTCGGGGCTTAGCAAGCTGGGGGCTTTCTCTGCTCAGGTCAGATCATCAGGGAGCCCGACCAACCCACCCCAGCCTTGAGTGCCACTCGAAGGTCTGGCCTGTGGGATCTGAGATCCAGGCAGCCCCTGCCCTGCCAGAGTAGCACCGTGGAAGAACTCGTCATTCTTTTACGCTAGGCACTGACCTATCTGCAGCTTCTGGAAGGAGACAGCAGAGTCCCGAGTTAGCTCAGTGACTTGAGGCCAGGAAGCCAGGGGTGGGGTTGACCAAAGTGTGCCAGGCCGTGGTGGGAGCTACAGGTGGAGTTAACTTTGTTTCACGCCAAATACCCGGCCGTGGGCAAAGCAGAGCCTGAGCTTCAAAGCCCCGGGTTCCAGGCTCTGACTCACTCTGGCCACAGGACCTTGTGTGACTCATCCCCCTTTTCCGGTCCCCAGTCTCCCCGTCTGTAATGTGAACAGGTTGCACTAGATTAGAGTTTCTCACTTTTGCCCCGTCAGAAGGCTCCCCGGGGGCACTCATTAAAGACGCAGATTCCCAGCTCCTCCTTGGACAGTGCGTTTTTCTTAGGTGTTGGTTGTGGCCCTGGGGGCCTGTATTTGGACAAGCGCTCCGGATGATTTCTTCTTTTTGTTTTGTTTTTTTTTTTTTGTTTTTTTTTTATGGAGTCTTGCTCTGTTGCCTAGGCTGGAGTGCAGTGGCATGATCTTGGCTCACTACAACCTCCACCTCCCCAGGTTCAAGCAATTCTCCTGCCTCAGCCTCCTGAGTAGCTGGGATTACAGGCGCCCACCACCACACCTGGCTAATTTTGTATTTTTAGTAGAGACGGGGTTTCACCATGTTGGCCAGGCTGCTCTCCAACTCCTGGCCTCAGGTTATCTGCCTCTGGGCAATTCTTATAACCTGGCAGGTCTGGGAACCTCAAGATGGGAGGGAGAGTCTCCAAGGTCCCTTCCAGCTTTCATCTTTAGGTGATGGGTTCTTGCGACTGCCTAGGTTGGGGCATCTTTTCCACACTCAGAAGTCCGGGTCCTCAGCCCGGGGTGTCCCCACTTCTGCCCTTTGACCCCTGCCTTCCTCAGCACCCAGGGAGAAAGCTCGGGTGGGAAAGGAGAGGAAGTGGGAGAGACTGAGGGCAGCAGCAGCTCCAGGGTAGATATATTTGTGTCTCTGCCAAATTTCACCCTTCAAAGATTAGTCATTGCAGCACCATTTGCAATAACCGAAGACTGGGAATAAAGACTGGTTAAAATAAATTATGGTATATTTTGTGATATTATGCAAATGCAGAAAGAATGAAGATGCTCTTTATGTACTGATGTGGAACCGTCTCCAAGACAGATGATTATGTGAAGAAAGCAAGGTGTAGACTAATATGCAACATGCAGGTAAAAACAGAAAAGAATACCTATATATAATTACTCGTATATGCAGAGAATGTCTCTGGAAGACCATTAGTGAAACTGGCAAAATGGTTGCCTCTGGGAGGGAATCCAGTGGCTGGTGACAGGGTGGGAGGGGACACTGTATTCCCATTTGTACCTTCTGAATTATGTGTAAGCAACATCTACTCAAAAACATTTAACATTTTAAAAGGTTTTCCAGGGGCTTTTTTGACCTGCACTGCTACCTCCACCCGGTCCCTGGTTCCCATACAGCCCCACGGCTGGAACTGGATGCATCTCTCAGGCCCGAGTGGTGGAAAAGGGTGGGACTCCTGTGACCGAGTCTGGTCTCCCTTTGCACCCCCACGACAGTCCCATGCCCAGTGCAAGCGGCTGCACAGTGAGCACGAGGATAAGGAAAGAAGGAAGGAACAAGGACCTGTCTCATCGCCATCAGAGCCTGCCCAGTGCCCCACTGGCCCAGCTCGCTCTCAATGGCTCATGGGCCATTTCCAAGCCGACGGCTCCAGCTCCCCAGTCGGCTTCGGTACAGCAGGGCCTTGACATTAGCCTCTGGCTCCCTGACTCCAAGTAGCAGGCACAAAACTCTGCTGGGGACCCTGGACCCCCCTCCATATGGGCAGCCTTGCTTGGCTCAGCCTCACCTCCTCATTGAGGATCTCCTGGCACTCGGAGTAATTCACGCGGGCGGCCCAGCTGCCGTTGGCCAGGCACTCCCGGTAGCCATTGTCTGGAAAAGGAAGAGAGAGACAGTGATGGCGGAGCAGCCCGGGCCCCTGTCTGACCATCCTGGCCCAGATGGATGAATAGGTGGATCTATAGATGGCCAGCCTTCTCTGCCTCCATCTAGGCCAGCACAGGCACTGCTGGGTGGGGGCTGTGTGGAGTGCAGCTGGAGAGAGGAACTTCCTTACCCCACCCCCATCTTCCTGACACTTTTTTTTTTTTTTTTTTGAGACAGAGTTTCAGGCTGGAGTGCAGTGGTGCGATCTCGGCTCACCACAACCTCCACCTCCAGGTTCAACCGATTCTCCTGCCTCAGCCTCCCAAGTGGCTGGGATTACAGGCATGTGCCATCACACCCAGCTAGTTTTTGTATTTTTAGTACAGATGGTGTTTCTCCATGTTGGTCAGGCTGGTCTTGAACTCCTGACCTCAGGTGATCTGCCTGCCTTGGCCTCCCAAAGTGCTGGGATTACAGGTGTGAGTCACCGTGCCCGGCCCTTCCTCCCTCTTTCTACTCATTGGCCTCCAGCAGGGGTTGGTGGCTCCCCCAATTCCCACCTGTGGGCCATGGCTCTGCCCACCCAAGCTGGCACGATCTTGCCCACAGGACTGGCCCGGGGACAGGCTTGGCCAGCTCCCTGGGCTGTTTCCTTGCAAGTCCTTATGTGGTGGCAGATGACTAGGTAGGTACTTTCCTGAGAAATCTCCTGTTTGGGGGTCTTGTAAGACAGTAAAAAATGGTGAGACCTCATGAGGCAATGCTCACGAGGCTGGGCATGAGCGGTGGAAGGGTATGCGGTGACAGCTCACATGGCAGGTGACATGACAGGACTTCTTGTGGTCGAGCCATCTGATAGAGGTGGCCGTGGGAGGTCCTCACTGGCCGTGTTGCCCATGGGGGCTCAAAGTTCAAGGGGCAGGTCTTGGGAAGGTCCCCAGGACGGCACTTCCCCACAGTGGGCCTGTGTTGGAAGGTCGTGGCAGGGGGAACATCCATGGTGGAGGTCTCTTCGACAGAAAATGACAGGTGACAGGCATGTGTGGGGAGATCTCGTCACTCAGGTCTGCCACAGCTGCTCCTAGCCAGGCCCATGTCACTCAAGGAAGAAGGCAGGAGACATATGGGGGTTCATGCAGCCACCAGCCTGGACGGCGGCCCAGAACCTGTAACCTTCTAAGGAGATGGGGAGGGGCCCTGTGAGCTGAACTGACACCTGGCTTTAGGGCCCTGGGATGGGCAGAGCTGCCCAACATGTTCCCCTCACCCTCCTTCCTGCCTACCAGGCTCAAGCTCCGGGGTCCGGAAACCCAGCTGGGAAGGGACAGAGCGAGTTCTAAATTCCATCTCATCTTCCCTGCTGGCAGAGGTCACCCCACCCCACCCTGTACCCGGCTCTGGCATCAGTAGCTCTAAACATGCTTCCTTGAGTTAATTCTGGCTCTGATTCCAGGCAGAACTGCTTGGCAGAGAAATGAAGCCCTGAGCATCGCCACTGGAGCCTCCCTTACCTCAGGCCTTCCTGAGGCTTCCAAGCTGCGCGAGTCCCGGTGCTTGAGTCTGGAGCCCCATGGGGTAGAACCCTGTGAGGGTCTAGAGGCTGGGGCCCTGGGGCCAGCTCAGCTGCTGCTGTGCTGCATGAGTGACCTCCAGAACCTCCCTTCTCATTTATAAAAGGAGGGGCTGGACTGGCTGAAGGGACCATCCAGCCTGGGAGCTGCTTCTCTGCTGGCAGCATCAGGACAAGAGGGTGATGACAGGGAGCCTGTCCTGGCCTCCAGGGCTGAAAGGCAGACGTGGCCCCTCCTCTCTTGCTCCACGCCCCTCCCTGGTCCCTTTGCTGAGGAGCTGCTCAGCTGCAGCGACTAAATGGATTTTTAAAGCTCTTCCATGTCAGTGGACCGCAGTCCCTGGGAGCCTCAGGCCCTTGGGCCGAGTTGGTGAAGAGGCTGCTGATTCTCTCCTAATTGCCAAATGAGGGATGAGTGACCGGAGGGCTGAGGCTCAGCCATTGGGTTGTCACGGAGGTCTGAGGGGAGGCGGAGGTGAGAAACCAGGGGAACCCAGTGTCTCTGCCATGGCTGGGAAGTCCCGGGACCAGAGGCTGCTCTGAAATACCTCCAAGGAAGGCAGCTTGGGGACAGAGATCTGGTTGGAAGGGGCTCGGGGCGGTGGGACCGGATGGGTGGTTCTTGAGTTAAGAGGCAGCACGGATAGTGCTAAGAGTGTGGGCCCTGGACCCAGACAGCCTAGGGTCAAATCCTGGCACTAACTTCCACTAGCTGTGTGACCTTGGCCATATCCCAAAACATGTCTGCTTCCTCCTCTGTAAGTTAGAACGTCTGAACTGTGGCTCCTACTTCAGAGTTGAGTATTTTTAGTTAACATGCACGAGGTGCTTGGAACTGTACCTGGCATATGATGTTGGCTGTTATTTTTATTATTGTTGTCTTGGAGCTGTATTTATATGACCTTACATGAGACTCAGAACGTGTCACTTGTCCCCATCAAAGGGTACCGTTGGATGTCGTGGGAGGAACCCCCTTTGCTCGGCAACCTTGCCCCCCTTGGCATGTGGGGGAGAGCCAGGAGTCCCGCCCGAGGCTGGGTCACCCACAGGGAGCGGGCTTTGATGGGGAGAAAGGAGCTGATCCGAAAGCAAGCAGGCCCAACAAGCGGGGAGCCGTTGCCAGGGAGGATGCGACCTCCTTGTCTTTAATTGCTGAGCTGAGCAGTCCTCCCGAAGAATCACGGGAAAATGGATATTTTTGGAAATGCTTCCCATCCCTTTGAAGATCCGATGCAGCAGGAGGGAGGGCATTAAGGAGAAGGCCTAGAAGTCCTGGCAGCAAGCAACTCATCAGTAAATGGATTAATTAGTGCCTAATGATGAGGTGCAGCTCTGGGCACCCACTTGCGACTGATTGCCTGGGCGTGCTCCGCCTCATCTGGCACCAGGGGCACCTGGAAAGGGGTCTTCCAGCCCTGCCCTGACAGACCAACCCCGTGTCAAGGGGCCATCAACCCAGCTCCTTTCCTGGGATCACAGAGGGAAGCTCGGGGGAGCTTAGAGGGCACCACACCCAACCCTCCCACCCATTCTGCAGGTGGAGAATCTGAGGCCCAGAGGGCCTATGAAAGGGCTCCTCGGCCAGCCGCAGACGCAGCGGGAATGGGAAGCCAGGACTCCTGGCTGCCATTGCAGGCAGGATGAGCAGGTGGAGAGGTGTGCGCCCAGGCGCTGACGTTAAAATGCTTAATTGGGGCATGTCAAGTAAGCCTTTGGAACGGGAGTAGAGGGAGCTCATGGGGGGCAGGGGGCAGGGCTGGCTGCAAAGGGCCACAGGGCCATGACCACAGAGAGCTTGGCAGGCCCCACCCAGGAGCTCGGGCTTGACCTCAGAGGCCACAGAAGGGTGGATTCCAAGTGAGTGAGTGACTGACTCAGGTCTGAAACCTGAGGCTGGGCAGTGGCACTGGGGAGTGAGGGCAGGAAGGGCCAGACGCAAGAATCACTCTGGAAGTGGAAATGATGGGAACTGATGCCTCCTCCTGGAAGTCCCTCTGATGCACAGATGATGCCTCCTTCCTAGGGGCTCCGGAAGGACTCAGCCCCCAGCATTGTGAGAGAGAGCTCGTGTTCCTGGGTTGTGACTCTGCCTCCAGGCTCTGTGACCTCCGATAGGTTATTAGTTTCTCTGTGCCCCAATTTCTTTATTATAAATGAGCCTGACTATATTGGGGGCTGGCCAACTGTGCACCCCTTGGACTGACCTGGCCAAGAGGCCCTTCTCCTCTTCTTCCTTTCTGCGCCTCCTCCCCTGGGTCCCCATGCCCATCCCAGCGTCTCTTCTCCCTCTCCCTGGTCCGTCCCCTGGCCAGGACATGGTACAGACACACGTGGCTGCATGATCTGGCTGCCCCAGCCTCCTGCCCTGCACTGGCCTCCCAGGTCACTCCCTGGGGCGTCACTCCCCGGCTGGGTCTTCCCACTCCTCTGCAGTGGCCCCCAACCTTAAACCCCTTAATCCATCTGGTAGAGGAAAGAGGGCAGGAGAAGAATTTGGAGTTCTGAGCTGGAAGCCATCTTAGAAGCCAAGCCATCCAGCCCTCTCCATCCACAGATGAGGGGCTGGAGGGTCACAAGGGGAAAAAATGTGCTGGGCAGTCACACAGTGAGTCTTGGAGTAAATTACACGGTGTCTGCGGTCAACCCTGTGCCCTCTTGGGGCTCTGAGTTCAAGACCACCAGGATCCAAGGGTGTACACAGGGGGCCCCAATTGCAGGAATCTGGCCCCTACACTCCCCTTGGGTAGGTTAGAGCCCCTGGCCCACAGCTGTTGCTCTCTTGATAAGCAGAGACCTAAGTCATTGACAGGGGAGAGCAAATTAATTCTGAGAGTGGCAGGCAGAATAGCAGGGAGCTGCAAAGCCCGGCTGTGGGGGTTCCGGGCCTCCAGGGTGCCAGGTGTTTACATGAGGATCAAGTATCCAGTGGACCCTGGGTCTATCCCATCCAGTCCCCACCCCACCTATGGAGTCCAGCCTCTGCCTGTGCATCTAAAACTCTAGGTCCCCTGCCTCCTGGCTGGAGGGCATGGGGTCGCCTCAGAACCTCTCGACTCAGGGTTCTTATCCACACAGCTGGGGCTCTGATGACTTCTGCCCTGCCTCATGGTATTACGGTAGGCTAAAACAGGCTAACATGAAGTTTAATGGCAGAAGAAAGTGCCAGACGGACGTCGATGCAAATTCCATTTTCACCCCTCACCAGCTGGTGACAGGGCAAGTTCCCTAACCTCCCTGAGCCCCGGGGGCCTCATAGAAGGCGTGACAGTGTCTTGCAGGGGTCTTGTGAGAATCACCAGTAATGAGGACAGGGCACCCAGGAGAATACAGCGCTGACCTCTGGAAAACAGGGGCAATCCCCACAAGAGGTATTACTGTTATTGTCATCCTGTTTCTTACCTCCCCCACCTCCAAGCTCTCCTCATCCTGCCCCACCTCCCAGCAGCTGGCCCACCCTCCAGCTTCTTCCTTACTTGTGGTGTTGTAGCGGACACCGTAGAAAAAGGCAGGGCAGGGCCGAACCACTAGCTGCCCTGCGGGGCTGCGGGGCCAGCAGGTGCCAATGAGGTCCACGGATGCGTTGCACTGCAGTCCTGGGGACAGAGATGGCTGGTGAGGCACAGCAAGATCCCCGGCCAAGGTCCCAGGCAGGCAGAGGACATTCCAGAGTCCTGCCCACCTTCCCACGGGTTCCCACTCACACACCAGCTAGGGACAGGATGACAGCAAAGACCTCGATGCAGAAATGAGCTCATCCTATGCAGAGGAGACATCAGGGGAAGAAATCTGAATCTGATGCTATGGTACTAGGGAGCCAGCATGGGTTCCAGAGCAGAGGAGGAACAGAGATGGCTGGAGGTGGTGTTAAAAGCGAAGGTCCTGGCATTTAGAGGAAGCCTGGGCATGCTTCAGGTCCCCCGCTCTGTAGCCTGAGGACGCTTCTCTTGGCCCCTCAGATGGTGACAGCCTGGAGCTCTGAAATGTCACAGGAACACTCTGGAATAGGCCCAGCCAACCACAGATCCAACCCTTCACATGTCTCTGCAATCAAACCACCTCTACCCTGGCCCTGCCAGGAAGAACCAGGTAAATGAAGTTGGCCCTTCCTCCAGCTGGCCTGCTAACTACGGTGACTGACCATACATCATGTGTACTCTGTTCTGTGCAGGGCTCTAAGACAGGACTAACAAAGAAGTGAGCTATGGAGGGGAAATGGAGGGAGACACCAGCTGGGGGAGTGGAAAGGGCACTGAACTGGGAGTCTGGCCCAACGGCTTCAGAATGGGCTGTGCCACTAATTTGCTGTGTGACTGTAGGTGAGTCATTTGCCCTCTCTGGGCCTTAGTGCCTTATCTTCCTCTATAACAAAATAATGGTTGAACCAGATCAGAAATTCTTAATCTCAGCCCACTGGAAACCTCAACAGTTCCCAGAGACCTTGAACGCAATGAAAATATTGCTGTATACATTCAAATTAACAGGGAAAGGGGCCCATGGCTTTCATTAGATTCTCAAAAGGGTCTGTGACTCAAAGAGATATAAAAACCTGAACTAGAAAGAGGATGTCAAAGGCCCCCTCCAAATATTTGCTTTTTGGAGGGCGGGGGACAGAGAGAGAGAGAGAGAGAGAGACAGGGAGAGAGAAGAGGTGTATGATACATGATGTTGGGGCAGAGTTGAGGCCCCAGTGACACTTCAGGAGGAGAGGGGGGTATGGCCTCCAAGAGGTGGGGGCTGGCACAGTCCTATCACCCCGCTGAGGCTGCCCCTTCTTTCTCTGCCTTTTAGTGCCTCCCTCTAAGTGAGGCTGGCACGCCAGTCCTTTTGAGCCCCAGTATCCCCAGGTTAATAACCTAGGATTGGCACAAGAGTGGACAGACAAGCCACAGGGAGCCATGAACCATGAACGCGTGTGGGTAGGGGCAGCCTCTTCAGGCTTGGGCTGAGGCCTTAGCAGCTGCCAAGCCCTGGCGGGGGCCTGCCTGCCATCTCCTCCCCAAATTAGCTTGTCCCCAATCTCTCAGGAAGCAGTGCTGGGTTAAATTGGCTGCCTTTCCCTGCTGGACTCAGGGCAGTGCCGAGCAGCACTTGTACCAAATGCTGGTTTTTCTTTCTAATCAAAGCTATTCATAGGGCATTTGTGCAAATCAGGACTCAAGGGGCAGAGGCCTTCAGGCCAAGTGGCTTAATTGAAAGAGAAAGAAATCTGGATTGGGGCTTAATGGACACGAGGTGACTGCAGGCCAGGCGGCTGGAGTGGGCCAAGCCCAGGTGCTAGGCCACAGCAGAGTCTGTGAATGTCATCATGGAGTGGCGGTGGAAGCTGAGGTGACAAAGCAGGGCCATCCGCGGCAAGGGGGTGCCAGGTTTGTATTTTAACCTGTCCTGGATCCTGCTGACACTGCTGAGCCCGGGGACAGGGTTAGAGCGGGGGCATGTGGCTGTGGAGAGGGGAGGAGCATATTAGGAGCCATGCCCTGCTGTTTCAAAACTCTTCTTCATCTATTTCGTTTGATCTTCATACATCCGGCAATGTCATTATTTCCTTTTTACAGATGAAGAAATTGAGGCCCAGGGAAGTTAGGTGACTTTTCCAAGATGACAGGTCAATGGGTGAAAGAACCAAGACTCAGAGGCAGGTATTTTGGACTCTAAATCTAGTGCTCTTTCCGTTACACCACAGTGTGAGTCAATCACAGAGGGTGAGGGACAGTTAAGGGGGCAGCAGGAAGGCAGCAGCATTTGCTGAGGGCTGACCATGTGCAATATCAGGTGCATGACATATGCCACCTTATTTAATGGCACCATTGTACCTTCCTAGCTTGCTCATTCACTCCTCATTCATCCACAGAATCTAGTGAGCTAGGCTTAAATGGGATGCTCCATGTGGCACATCTGGAATGAACGCACAGAACACACCCTCTCTGTCAGTTTGGCACCTGCCCTCCCTTCTTTCCTTCCCCTGCCAGTCCCCTAGAAGGCACGGAGGGCAGGGAAGGACCGGGCACCAGTCGCAGCCAGGACCAGGCCAGAGCCAAGGCAGGGGTGGACCACTCAGGACGGGCCTCCTGGCCTGGAGGACCTGCACTGGCCTCTGCTGGGAGCTCTAAGGGCTCTCACCAAAGGCCTGACCTCATCCACAGCTGGCCTGGGACGTGGAGACCCTCAAGGGGTGGGCAGGTCAGAAGCCATTTGCCCCTCCTCCATGGTACGGTGCCCAGCCGCCTCCCACGCCACCGTGGGTGCTAATTCTCTCTGTTTTACCGACAAGAAAACTGAGGCCAAAGCGGGCAAATGGCTTATTCCAAGACAATCAGTACCCAAAGATACTGAGACGGGAGTGGATTTTCAATGCTCGCCTTTTGATGCCAGCTCAGGGCGCTGCCCACAGCTGCACAGCTGGCACCGATCTGGGCAGCTGCCCCTCGAGGGTAGAGCTGCGCCCCGGTCTCGGTGACTCCGGCTCCCCAGCAGCACGGCGCCTCCACCTCCCTCCTGGCCCCCGCGGCTCATAAGGATGCGTGGAGGGGGCGCCGGGGACACAGCAGCGGATGCGACCTCTGCGTTAAGAGACCAGAAAATCCTGGAAGGGGTCAAAAGTCAGTGTGAGACAGGAAGAAAGGGAGGGAGAGGCTGCAAGAACGGAGAGAAGCCAAATGAAAAGGGGCGAGGAGACAAAGTTCCCCATTCCCTGAGTGAAAGGTCAGCAAGCCCGCCGGGGTCTAGGGCTGGAGGGCGGGGGCGGAAGGGGGCGTGGCTATAAAGGGCGTGGTCATAAGCTCGAGGGCCAATCAGGAGCGGCGATCCGGCTCCCCAGTGGAAACACCTGCAAGAGGTGCGCTAGGGGTTGGCCAAGTGTTTCGGGGAAGCAGATAAAGGTGGTAGAGCCTGGGAGAGAAGAGATCAGCAAAGGAAGGGTAGAGGAAGAAGGGAGGGGACCTAGAGGCCAAGGGCAGGGAGGAGGCAGCAGGACAGGGCCTCAGGAGCCACACTCCTGGCCAGCAGGCACTGTCCATTGGACTTCCCGGCCCGGGACTGCCTTGTGGGCTCAGTGCCTTCCCATAACGTGCTCTGCCTCGGGGTGTTGGCAGCTCCCACACCAGATTTCAGGGGGCCGTCCTGCGGACATGGGGTCAGGGGAGGAAGACAGTAGAGGTCCCTGGGATTCGGTAGAGATAAGGCTTCAGGAGGGAAATGGTGCATAGGACTTGAGGGGGAGCATTTGTATAATATATACCAGGCACTGTGAAGGGTGCTTTGCATGATGCAATTCATGCCACTCATTTAAGCCACCCAACTACACTGAGGAGGAGAAAACAGATGGAGGAGGAGGGAGGTGGGAGGCCAAGAGGGTCAGGAGAGAGGTGGGGAGAGAGAGGAAAGAAGAGGGAGAAGAAGACACTAAGAAAGAAATAGGGAGAGGCAGGCAGAAAGTCAGGGGAAAGGCACACAGAAAGATCATTTCATGGGTGCTGGGGACAGAGAGGGCGACTAGCCCCTAGTTGGGAAGGGGAGAAGGCAGGAAGTCAGTTTCTGTGTCACTCAGCTATAAGGACCTCAAGGACCTGTAGGACTCCGATTCTTGGGCCAGTGTCCCCTCCCTCCAAGTCCCAATGCCAAAAAGCCTGACCTCTTCTGCTCCCAATAGGTGGAGGTATTTTCCCACCCAGATGTCATAGTCTGGGATGAGGAGCAATTTGGTCCAGCGTAAGCCAACCTTGCAAATAGCCAAGCCAATTTACCAGCCAGCTGCACAAAGGCAGAGGTGCTGTTAGGAGCCAATGCCTCCTGACAGCTCCCTGTCCCACAGCGCCTCTCCTGTTCAGTTAAGGAATAGTGACTTTGCTCTTTATTTAACAAGTAAAGTTGGTTCTCCGATCCTTAAGTTTTGGGGAAAAGTGTACTGAACACGTACACACTTTTTTTCCTGTCGTTATTCCCTAAACAGTACAGTATATCAACTATTTATGTTTATATAACATTTACATTGTATTAGGTATTAGAAATAATCTAGAGATGATTTAAAGTATCCAGGAGGATGTGCATAGGTTATAATGCAAATACTCCTCCATTTTCTATCAGTGACTTGCTCATCCCTGCATTTTGATATCCATGGGGAGTTCTGGAACTAGTCCTCCATGGATACCAAGAGACAGCTGTTATTTACTGACTACCTAAGAAATGTTCAAGGGGCTTGGGATATAATAATGAATAAAATAAATGCCCTGTCCTCATGGTGCTTACATTCTAGTGGGGAGACAGCAGACACACACACTCACACTCACACACACATTTCTGTTAACCAGTGAGAAATACTATGGAGAAAAACTAGCAGTGTAAAGAGATAAAGGCTAACAAAGGTGCTATCTTGTCAAGGGTGGTGGCTTCTAAAGTGCTACCATTTAAGCAGAGACCTAAAGGAAGCGAGGCGAGAACCTGGGGGAAGTGTTCTCGGCAGAGGCAGCTGGAAGCACATGGGCCCTGGAGCAGGCGCGCGCTTGCTGTGTGTGAGCTGTCAATGCTCCTATCGCTCCGTGGCTCACTCTCTCATCCACGCGGCAGGTAGATGCCTTCAGGGTCTTTCCTGGTTGGAGATGTGGGAGTGGAACCAGCCCACTCACCAGCCCTGGTCACCACAGGCCTTCAGGTGGGGGCTGAGCTGGGGGGAGTCAAGCGGGCTAAAGTAATGCAAAAACCGGCCCTGTACCTTCCTCCTTCCCCACACATGCACGGAATGAATGCATGAGGACCGCATCCTGGTCAGAGTGCCTCAAGTCCCTGCAAAAGGAGAGCAGAGGAGAGGGGGCAGTGTGGAGGGCTCCCACCTGCTGGGGAAGAAACCCTGCCAGGTCAGGGTCCTGGGAGGCCTGCTTTAATGAACAGGTAACAACCCTTTGAACATGGCCTATTTAATGCTGTGTACCATCGGGCACTGGCTTCTTCCCCCAAGTAGGTTACACAGTTTCCCTTCCATCAGGCTCAGGGGCCACATGTGCTTGGCAGATCCACCCATGGTGGATAACTTCAGAGGGAAGCTGGCACCTGGCTCTGCCCCAGTTATGTCGGCTCTCCCATCAGTGGCTTCTGGAGGTGGGCACTTGGCAGCAGCCCTGTGGCTGGGAAGCCCTTCCCCCCTATTTGGCTTAAACCCAGGAGGGGGGACTCAGCCCAGGCTGTCCAGAGGGGAAGCAGCCAGGTGGCCCAAGGGCAGCCTGTGAAACATACATTCTCGCCCAGTCAGAGGAATGTGCTGTGGGATGAATGGGAAGAGCCCGTGCCTGGACCACCTGGCATGGAAAGGGGGGCAGAGAATCCTGGTCTTTGCTCGGCCATTTCATGGTAGAGCTGCCTTCTCTTTGGCTGGGCAGAGAAGAAAGATGCCTGTGTAGGGTGGGTGACCCATCAGGACAAATGGATGGCCCTCCTGCCCTGTGGTTTGTGGGCTTTTCAATTTTGCCTTCCCAGCAGCTAGTACAGTGCCAGGCATATAGGAGGCACAGAGGAGAATATGGGGCCATGTGCAAACCCAGTGTGGATATGGAAAACTGCAGGGGTAACACTGCACCCCTAGACAGCTGACTACACTGGGCCCTGGGCACCCTGGTTCTGAATGGCCACACAACGTGGTGCTGATAGTAAAACCTGAACCCAGGCCCACATGGTTTATATCTTGCAGCCACTACTTAGTGGGTTTGGGCAACTTGTTTAACTTCTCTGAGCCTTAGCTTCCTCTATTGTAAAATGTGGATAGAAATACTTCCTGACTATAGTATTGTAATGATTAAATGAGACTAAAGCACTTGGAATGGTGCCCAACACATATCGGGCACTAAGTAAATATTAACTCTTATTATTACTATCTGAGACAGTCTCCTTCTGTCACCCAGGCTGGAGTACAGTGGTGCAGTCTTGGCTCATTGCAACCTCGGCCTCCCGGGCTCAAGAGATTCTCATGCCTCAGCCTCCTGAGTAGCTGGGATTAGAGGCGTGTGCCACCATGCCCAGCTAATTGTTTTATTTTTTATTTTCAGTAGAGACAGAGTTTCACCATGTTGGCTAGGCAGGTCTCAATCTCATTACCTCAAGTGATCTGCCCGCCTTGGCCTCCCAAAGTGCTGGGATTACAAGTGTGAGCCACCATGCCCGGCCTAGCTAATTATTATTATCCTCCACTGCCTTAAGACCAGAGATAAAACTGATGACCCCGGGTAATTGTCAACGCTGATTCTATTAGTCTGTGATGTCACTAGTAAATAATTCTATTACTTCCTGGCATTGTTATACCCATGCCATGATTTTATGAGTTGCCAAGTCTGTGGTCTGCCACATGATGGGCCTCAGCCCTGGGGACCCACTCCTCTCCCAGCTCCTGGCATGAGGCACATAAAAGGCCCCCCAAAGACCCTGGCTCCGTGCCAGCCGCCCCGGCCAGACGCCCATCCATCTGTCTCGGCCCCTCTGCCCCACCCTCACCATCTGTCTCTACCAGTGCCCGTTGGTCTGGGTAGGTCTCCAAGTCAGAAGACAAACGGTCCATTATCAGAGGCCATTGTGAGGGTGATGGATCGTGCACATGCAGCCAGGCAGGCTGCGCTGGAGGCGCTGGCATGGGGTACAAATCACCGTGGAATGAATGCCATTCATCATGGCCTGCTACCTGCAAGGACAGGTGACATCTTCGTGGGCTCAGGAATGTCACTCCTGACATAACAAACAAGTTGATAGAGCCTGACCTGGCCTTAGGGCTGGGGGACTGGGGATAGAGCCTTTCCTCTCTGGCCCGGCCTCTGAGCAGGCCTCCTCCCTCCCCATCTCTCTCTCCTGGAACGCCAGACTCCTGTTCAAGGACTTACTTCCCCATTCCCCATCACAGTTGAACCAACTTTGCAGCCAGATGCTGAGGGCTCCCTGTACCTTCCCAGGCTTCCCACTCCTCCCGCCTCACTCCTCCCTGGTCCTTCTGCCAAACCTTGCTCACCTCTTGCTGTAGCTCACAGCACTGGCTCTTTCCTGCCAGTTCATACTAAGAATGTCTCTTAATATTCACCTTGAAACTTCCTCCTTCAGGAAGCCTCCCTGGATTTGCACCACCCCTGCCTAGCCTCCCTGCTCCCTCCGTCATTATGAGCAATCACTGGCAAGTTCCTCCCCTTCATTCCAGCTGTACTGTAAGCCTTTTAAAAGCCTGCTGAGGCTGAGATAGGAGGATCACTTGAGTCCAGATCTGGGCTGCAGTGAGCTCTGATTGTGCCACTGCACTCCAGCCTGGGCAACAGAGACCCTGTCCCTACAAAACAATTTTTAAGAATTAGCCAGGTGTGGTGGTGTGCAAGTGTAATCCTAGCTTCTCAGGGGGCCGAGATGGGAGGATTGCTTGAACCCCGAAGATTGAGGCTGCAGTAAGTTACGATTGTGCCACTGTACTTCAGCCTAGGTGATAGAGTGAGACCCCATCTCTTACAAAACAAAGCATAGTATTGGCATGACACTGTACAGTTTACAGTTTGTGAAATATTGCCGTAAAACTTATGAATTGAATCTCATTGAGTCTCATAAGAGATCCCTGGGGCAGGTAACAGCCCCCCTGCCCCTCTACACCTGGGCAAAGTGAGGTGCAAGGGCGGGTGAGGGTATGCTCATCCCTGTGGCTACCAGTACCCGCCCCAGCCAGGACATGACCAGGCACCTTCTCTGAGCCAGCACAGGAACCCAGTGAGCCTTCTGCAAGTCCAGGGCCTGTTTCTCTGCCCCCAGGCTTTCCCTAGTGAAGGAACAGCTGGCCAGGAAGCAGCTGCCCCGAGCTGTGGAGGCCTCCTGTCCCCACAGAGCCAGCTTCAGAAACAAACGCCTCCTGGCTCCCTGCAGACACTTGGTCTGTTCTCTGCTAGCGTGCATCTTGCTCACCGCCTCTTCACACATGCGTTTGTGGACTCGACTCCTGGACTAGACTGTGAGCCCCTCTTGTTTCCCCCAATGCCCTGCATGGGGCCTGCTGCACAGTAGGTGCTTCATGAAAGAGTTGGTGTGAATCAAGGAGAGGCTTGAAGACTTAAATAGAAGGTCCACAAGCCTCCTAAATACCCTCAGGTGCAGGGACCCTCTCCATTTTTACCCAGCAGCAGCCATGCCCAGGACCACACCCACAGTTTTAAAAGACATGCCCTTTGGAGCCCAAAGACCTAGATTTGGGTCCCAGGCACTGCCATGTACTAGCTGTGTGGTACCATGGGGGTTATGTAACTCCTCCGTGCCTCAGTTTCTTCAACCATACAAATGTCGGGCTTTAAACTCTTGTGAGGATGAAATAAGATGATTATGCAAAAGCCCTCTGTTCATGGTAAAGTGATGCAGATATCAGTAGTATTTGCAGCCATGCTGTCTTTTCTACTGGAGAGGTACAGAGCACGGTATCACCACAACCGGAAGCCAGGCTGCGGTGCTCCACTCAGGGCTCCGGCGCTTACTGGTTCTCTGCCCCTCAGTTTTCTTATGTATAAAACAGGGACAACAGCACCTACTTTAGGGACATTGTGCAAATTGGGTTAACATAGCCCCAGTCCTCGATCAGTGCCTGGCACGAGTTGGCACCGTGCAATATTACACTCTGGGCATTTTTAGCTGCAGACTGTGGCAGCCTTTCTTCCTCCCCTGACGCCTCCCCGAGTCAGAGTTCAGCAGCAAGGGCTGGGGTGTCTTTACATGTGCCCATCCTGAAGCAGAGAAGATAACTACTCAGAATCCTTGTTGCAAGCTCCTCCTGGGCCCACAGATGCTACTAACCAACTGCAGCTCCTTCCCACCAACCTTACACCCAACTGCGGGATCCTTCTCAACACAGCACTCCGTGGAGACTGAAGAACTGCTTGGAGCCACCAGGATGAGACTCTGCAGATCCTGCCTTAGGGCATGGTTCTGTGTGCAGGCCCTGGGAGACCTGGGGCGGTGGTATTGTGGCGAGCAGAAATCTTGCAGGAGGAGGTTGAGGGGACTCACCTGAGATGTTGCCGGCCAGGGACAGGCTTTCGCAGTGCTGGTCCTGGAGGGAGGCGGAGACGGGGTTCAGCCCCAGAAGGAGAAGGGCCTGCAGGCACAGGAGGTGAAGGACGCATTAGGCAGCCGTGAGCCATGAGCCATCCGGCCTGCAGCTGCCTGCTCCCCGTCCCCTCCGTCACCCATCCACTTGCTTCCCAGACACCCGCCCCTCATCTCCTCTCCCCTCCCTCCAGGTCCTCTCCGCCTGGAAGGTCTGGAGTTGCCCTGCTCATGGAGGGGCCTGGCCGGGAAGCTGACAGGAACAGGAACCCAGGCTCCTAGGGAAGAGGTGAATTTTGCCCTTAGGGGCTGGGGGACCGCCAGAGGAAGCCACCTCCATCCCCATGGGATCCTAAGCATGGTCCAATGGTGTACCTCCACATACACCTGTGCACGCCTCACACCCTCACCGGCCCACGGAGCACCACAGCTTCACTGATCCCCACAGGTGCACCCGCTTCCCTCCCTTCCTCCAGAGCTGGCCTCTAGTTTTGTGAACCGCTTCCCCGGCCCTCATCCCTGCCTGCCTAATTTTCCATCATCACAAATTGTGCCTCACCGTTGATCAAGCCCTTGGACATCTGCTGCAGCACTGAAGTTTCCCTGGGGATGCTGTGGCTGTGCCTATTTGCAGATGAGGAAACCGAGGCACAGAGAGGTAAGGGATAAATGTGCCTGGAAAGATGGATGCCCTATTCTAGGGAAGACCTTTGCCCTTCAACTTCCCTGAAGGCTCCGTGTCACTCTGATTGCAGGATTTTAGCCCAGGTGGGAGGGGAATGGCATAGGCCCTATACCTGGAGGGCTGCCCCTTCTCCCACTAAACCCACCCACACAACCATTGCATCACCTGCCTCCCTACAGAGTTAGAGTCGAGAGAGAAATCGAGTGTCCAGGCCCCCGTTTCGCTGTGTTGCCATGGGCAGTTTACTTGACCTCTCTGTGCCTCTCTGTGTCCTCACCCGTAAAAATGGGCATACCTGTCCCACCTCCTTTCAAGCTTACATGACGTATGTATGTAGAAGTCTTCACAGCACTGCACGCTCTGTGAGGGCAGGGATTTTCTTTTGTTCATTGCACTCAAATTTGCTGAAGAAATGAATGACTGAGATTGTGTTTCTGGTATACAGTAGGCACTCCAGAAGGATATGTTCACTGATCTGAACTCGGTGGTTTTTATTTAGTTGTTGGAGGAGAGGTGGCTGCTTCCCCTGGGATTTGACTCAAAAGGGGTTAAGAAGCATAAGTGAGGGGCAGGGAGAGGGGAGCATTGTAACTGGCCCTTCCCTCTGGCTGGGTGGGGAGGTGGGTGACCGGTCACCAGCGAAGTTCCCAGACAGGATGGTAAGCCCGAAGCCTGAGAGGCCTCAGGGGAGGCCACTCTCCTCATCACCACCTTCATTTGTCTGCTGTTTCTTCTCGGGGTCCCCTCCTTCTGAGGCCCCCTGACCCCACGGCCAGGTGTCTTAGCCCCAGTCCACTTCCATGCCAACTGCAAATTTCACTATAGACCCTTGGCTCTGGAAGCCGACTTAGGACTTCACAGCAGGAAAATGAGACTGGGAGAGAGGTAGGGGCTTGTCCTTTGGTGAGCAAGCTGCTAGGCTAGGGTGTAGGCTAGAAGCAGGGTGGTGGCCAGCCCAGGCAGCATGCAGCCTTCCTGCAAGGGGCCGGGACTCCACGTGCCGAGTGCAAAAGTGAAGGGTGCATCAAAAAACTTAGTAGTCAAGATATGGAATATTTTAACATAATTATTTTTTAAATCAAAGTTTATGACAGAAAATACATGACGAGCAAACTATCGAAGACTTTTTAAAGGAAAGATAGGCTCAGTAACAGTGCTGGGCCATGTAGGAGCTTGGGATAAAAGGGGGAAAAGTCAGCAATGATATTAAAATATTATCTATCAAGGCTGGGCGCGGTGGCTCATGCCTGTAATCCCAGCACTTTGGGAGGCTGAGGTAGGTGGATCACTTGAGGTCAGGAGTTCAAGACCAGCCTGGCCAACATGGTGAAACCCCGTCTCTACTAAAAATACAAAAATTAGCCGGGTGTGGTGGTGTGCACCTATAATCCCAACTACTCAGAGGCTGAGGCAGGAGAATCACTTGAACCCGGGAGGTTGAGGTTGCAGTGAGTTTCAGCCTGGGAAACAGAGTAAGACTCTAAAAAGATATATCTACCATGATTACTGAGGTTGCTGGCACCTCCTCTTGTGGTGGGCTTGAGGAAATGCCTCACTTGCTTCGCCCCAGGCGGGCCCTGCTCATGCACCGTCTGCCATCTTCCCAAGCCAGACTCCATCCCTCCATCACTGCCTGCCCCGTACCCTCCAGGGCTGTCTGTCCTCTCTTCCCTGGACCCCTCTTCACTGGCCCTTTTCAGATCTCAGGACCTTCCCTCAGTCCTTAGAAGCAAACTGACTTCCCTTTTCCATGTTCACCTGCTGGGAATGTTCTCCCTTATCCCACCCCACCCCACCCCACCAGGGCCACCCCCTTTCATGGCACCCACTCCCTCCCACTGCTGTCCCAATGATGAAGGCTACTCTGCTCCCCTGTGTCCCACCCCCATTCCAAGGTCCAGTGGAATAGTACCCACTCCTAGTCAGAGCCTAGTCCCCCCACCCATGACTCACCCGCATGGTCCCCTGAGACTGTAGTGCCTGAGTTTGTAGTAGTTTGTTCACTCCATTCCCTTGCTGGCACTCATGTAGGGGTCTCTCTGCCCTGGACCAAGCTCCAGGTTCTGAAGCACAACCCCAGCCCCTCACTCCCATCCTGTGCTCTGCACACGGGACACTCAGCAAGATGGCACTAGGGTTAGCCAACTCGATCCTGGGACTCAGGAGTGATGATGACAAACGAATTCATTTCTCTGGTCTCAAGGAACTTCCAACACTTTATTAATCAGTAATTAAGCTTCACAGTCTCCGGAGAGGTGGAGAAATATCTTTACCCTCATTTTCCAAGTGAAAACTCAGAAGTAGAGAGAGGAGGAGGCCACCAGGCCAGCTGGTGGCTCTTGCCAGCTAAGCAGAAAGCAAAGTGTCTTCATGACAAAGCTGCACTGCCTGCTCAGCAAGCGGCAGGGACCCAGACACTGCCCTGTCCCCAGAGAGGGGCAGCTCCTTCTAGAAGAGACTAGAAACCCTCACTCCCTGTTTCCCACCCCACATCTCCCCATGCCACCTCCCAACACACACACACACACACACACACGCACTCCCTCACTCTCTCTCTCTCTCTGTCTCTCTCAAACAGGGGCTCCCAGAGCCAGCTCAGCCACAGGCAAATTAAAGAAACTGGTGACACTGGCCAGGCGCAGTGGCTCACGCCTGTAATCCCAGCCGTTTGGGAGGCCGAGGCAGACAGATCATCTGAGGTCAGGAGTTTGAGACCAACCTGGTCAACATGGTGAAACCTCAACTCTACTAAAAATATGAAAATTATCTGGGTACTGTGGCACACGCTTGTAGTCCCAGCTACTCAGGAAGCTGAGGCAGGAGAATTGCTTGAACCCAGGAAGTGGAGGTTGCAGTGAGCCGAGATGGTGCCAGTGCATTCTAGCCTAGGCGACAGAGCAAGATTCCAGCTCAGAAACAAGAAAAAAAAAAAAGAAAGAAAGAAAGGAAATAAACTGGAGACATGTCTGTTCAGTATCAGTCCTGCTGCCTGACATTCCACTTATCCATCTAATCTTTAAGCTGTGCTTCGTGCTCCGGTCTTTAGATCTCCTGCCTCGAAGGCACATCACCTCTATTCCCATCCAATTACTGACCATCTCCCCAGGGTTCAGGTCCTCCTCATATCTGCAACCCGCTGCCATGCAGTCTGTGCCTCTCCCCACCCTCGATCACTTGGTCCACTCTGCATTCTTCAGAGACCAGTTTCAGGACCTTTCGCTTGGCAGTACCTGCCCAATCCTCCAAAGCAAAGCAGCTCACTTCCCCCTCCAACGTCCCCTTTTCCCGGTGTGCCCTGTACACGCGCTGGACCCTGTGCTCATGAGGCTCATGAGTAGAGCTCTTGGACCAGCCCTGAGTGCAGGCGAACCACCTCGGCACAAAGCACTCAGGACCCAAGGCACTAATTAGACGGTAAATATACAGGCTAGAAGTTCTTATTCTTGCATCTTAGTATCCTGGCGTGCACAGAAGAGCAGAGCGAATCTTGATTCATCAGAAAACCAAGCCAAATGCCAGGCAATGGGCTAGTCCGCCTTGGCTGCCTAGAACCCCAACACTTCTGTCTCTCTGTTGAATGTGATGGTTCACAAAGCCATTTTCTACCAACAGATGCCTGGTGTTGCATTATGCAAAGAAAAATGCTTCTTAAAATTCCCAGACCAACCTTTCCTCTCCAGAAAGGTCTGCTCTGTAGCAGAATCTGTGCCTGTGCCACCTCTTGCTCTGTGGAAGGTTTGTGAGAGCTTCTGCCTGATGGCTGAATCACACTTCCATGAAAAGTCCAGAGGTTTCCTGGATTTTTCCTCCCACCATCTGCTGGTCTCCTTTTCAAGGTCCACTGTGGTTGTCTGTCTCCAGCAACAGGCAATCACTGAACCGGCAGGGACAGGGCCCCACAGTTTCAAGAATGTTGTTTGTTTTCCCTTAAAATGGAAAATTCGGTGTGTGTGTGTGTGTGTGTGTGTGTGTACGCATATATATTTTTTTGAGACAAAGAGTCTCGCTCTATCACCAGGCTAGGTTGCAGTGGTGCAATCTCAGCTCACTGCAACCTCTGCCTCCCAGGTTCAAGCAATTCTCCTGCCTCAGCTTCCCAAGTAGCTGGAATAACAGGCCTGAACCACCACATGTGGCTAAGTTTTGTGTTTTTAGTAGAGATGGGG